>CAFUXE010000620.1:231462-268595 GCA_903364295.1 Serranus cabrilla
CACCAAGGCTGCAGAACTGGAAACAAATCTCTTTTACAGCAGCTCTCCTTCTCTGCTGTGTTCTTTCATTTATCTAGTAAAGTGCGGATGATGCCTGACTTTTCTGATGCCGGGCTTTACACAGAGATTCAGCAGGCCTACCCTTGAACCACCCACTGCTAATGAAACACACCAATTACCCAGATTAACTATTGCCTCCCTTTAGTCAAACAGCAGCTAGTCCCCCCTTCCATTAGGAACGGCTAATTTGCCACCAAGGAATTCCTTCTGCCCTGTTTTTATTTTTATTGCCACTTTCTCACTGAGCAACGCATTCTGCCACTGAACCGGCCCCCTCCGAAAGCCTCGTACACTCAGGTCCAACACTGTAATTTACCCTGAGAAATTAAGAGACAGCTTTTGTGCATTCACTAAGTTTTTTAAAGTTTTCTGCCTTTTTTAGTGTAGTTTGCCTCCGTTCCCCCTGTAGCTGTTTGTAACATGTACTTAAAGTGGGTGTAGCAGTTTACAGAGCAGCTATTAGAGTAAATGGCTTCTCAGTATTATCACCAGACCAGATTAAGAGAAAGGTTGTATCAGCAGTTATGGAGCTGCTCTGCAAATGACAGACTATTAGTACAGTGTATGGCAGCACTCAGAGTAAGACGGATTTCAGACATACAGACATGCTTATGCATAACTACGCTATTGCAACAAACTTCAATTTTGGGCTAATTCAGTCCTTATTATTGCATACCTATGTTGTTGTGAGGAGCAACCACATTCCATGAACTTCAGCTGTAAAGTTGCATAACCTCTCATGCAACGAGTCACCATGTTTTTTGTGGGAAGAAGTGACTTTCTTTACATGTTTTCATACAAGTTATCAACTTTTTTACGATGAGCTTTTCTTAAAGATCTACCCGTGTGTCTCGTGCTTTGCACAACACGTTATAAAAAGTGTTTCACCGCCACATGTTATTCAGTCCATATGTTTAGCTGTAGGCTAACAAGTGAACAGCATTCAATGTTAAGTCCTTGAGAAAGTAGCGTATAGTGTATTTATCTCTCCAAATACTGTATGGAAAAGTCATCCAGCTTTTTATAGATGAGAACGGGATTGACTATAAAAACAATACCAGCCACGAGTGTTGTTAAATAACAGGCCCCCGAACAATTTTACATCCAACTGCTCTTTATTTCAAATGGCTTTCTCAGTGTGTAGTGAGAGGAGACTTATTCCCTGTTGGACCACGTGCCCGATACAGTATTAGATGAAAGTGAGAACAACAAAGTGATAAATTTTCCAGTTTCCCAATAAATGTTTTTGCAATGATGAAGTATGCAGCCACAAGTTATAAGGTCACAAAACATTGTGATATTGAACTGTTGTGAACAGAGGTTGTGTGTGATTGTGTTGCAGGTGGAAGTCAACCCATCAATGGACATGGCTGAGTCTGACTTTATGAACAACGTCATGAGATGTCGGTGCAAATATGATGGCCACAGAGCGTACATGTATGGATGTCATGCAGGTGAGGACAGAAAGGCCTTTTTCTCTTTCTAACTTTATCTTAGGCACACTCCACACGTACACAGTAGTTTTTACAAGCATTTTGGTCCTTCGTACACACACATAAACTGCGTCACTAGCTGCGCACACTAAGCACAAGTACTCAAAGGATGTTCATAAAACACCTTGATCAAAAATACTTGTTTACATGTGGGTTAGGCCATAATTTCTCCAATCCTCTGTCACTGATGGTTGTGTTGTTTTTCCTTAAAGGTGATGCATACAGCGCAGAGATCGAGGATCTGTTTGAGCACCAGAGGCAAATCACCAACAACTTTGTGTAGCACATCCCAGGGCCCAGTGCGAAGGCCTTCCAGTGGGGCCCAGAGACTACTCAGGGTGGGCTGAGGTCCATGTACCCAGGTCCTTGGGACCGTAGGACCCACAACAACAGACAATACACAAAAATGGTGCCTGTTCATCTCCTCAGCTGATGTGGCTAAAATATTCACATCATATCACAGCAGCGATCATCGCCACTCCAATGACAACAAGAGTGGAACAGGTGCCGGACGGCTCAACATGTTTTTATACTCTATTTAAATAAGAAGATATTGGATATTCAATCTATACAGATATTTGTGAATGTGGACGACTAGTAACTTAAGTTAGTTATTCAAAACATATACGCATGAAAGACCTTAATGTCGCTACAACTAATCCGTCACTCAGACACAGGGGAAGCCGGTACTGTTGGGAAATCTCATTCCCAATCTAGAAGATATGAAAATCCGAGAAAAAATTAATAATATTGTGTTTTTGCGTAATTTCTGTTGCAAAAGGCTGATTTAATGCACATGGCATTATTTTAACCAAATACTTATTGGATTGTGTAACTGTTGTGCTTTTACATTAGTTCAATATTGGTGCTCATTAACAATACTGTATGTCATCATATTAACCTCACTATGTTTCAGGTGAACAGTGTTGTAAAATGCATATTGGGTAGTTTTCTTTCACAGTTAATTAGGTATTTGATCATTGCTTTGGTTTTAACAAAATTATTCTTTTATTAAAGTGTAGTGCAACATTTTACTTTTCATCTAGAATAGGTAAGAACAGGTCAAATGTTTTTAATAGAACAAAGCACTTTATCTTTTAAACATCAGTATTCATGTTTTGCCCCCATACTTTTTTAATTAGCCGCCAAATTGACTTTTTAGGGTGTTTCTCAGAAAAAAACACTCAATTGTGTTTTACATTCAGAAAGTGAAATATAAGGTTTATGTTTACTTTTCATATACAATGTACTATTTATGCTTTGATTTTATTTATTCATGGTTTCACACATACACAGCATGCTCCGTAAAGAGTTTGTCAGCTTGCGCTTAATTAATTGAATATAGTATCAAATACTGAATATTTTGTTTGTTTTTCTGACGTAATTAACAAGGGAGGAATAATGATTTCATACAGGACAAAGTATTACAACGTTCCCTTGATGCAGATGACTAATTGTTGATTTATTTTATTTTAGTTATTAAAACAACTGTAACTGTACAGCTTTTCTACTCCAGCCTCCCTGATGGGAGGGAAACCCGGCCTGACAAAACCACAGTATTGTGGCAGGCAGGCAGGCTGGGTTTTGAGAGCATATAAAAAACCTTTTAATTAGGTCTGTTTGGGTTAGACATAAGGTTACGGTTAAGGTTAGGGATATAGCATGTGCTTTATAAAGAAACACTATGGAGTCGTAACTTATGGAATCACGGAAGGAGCGAGAATCTGAATTTCAATCGTTACGCAAAACTACAAGAAAGATTCTGAGATAGTGAGGGAGATGGTGAGTGACAGAAAGTTGGAGAAAGTCAGACAGAAAGAGAGAAGGGGATGAAGTTTGGAGAAAGACTTATGCAGACATGCAGTTTTTTACTACCAGAGCTGCCTTTTTGTAGGCAGCCATACGGAGACCACAAGCTGGCATTTTCAGCTACCCAACAAGAACAACATGTTTGTCTGGGAGAAAAAATAAACTCCTCGATTCACGCTTGAACACAGTAAACAGTGGGCCTTTTTTTTCACCAAAGCTGGGCCTGATGAAATATATCTTTCTACACTTTCTTTGCTAACATTTTAGCTGCACACCAAACAATGATGCAACTCCATTTTCTTTACAACATGGAACTTGTGTTAATCATGTTGTTTTACCCCATTAACGTGTTTGATGTGTTTGGCTTAATGTCTTAGTGGTTAAACCTGTTAAGATGGTTTTCTAATGGCCAGCTTCCAGGACACATTGTGGAAAGGACAAGTCACTCATAAAGACACTTGTAGACTTAATTTCTTTAGCACATTGGCTTACTCCTCACTGCTGGGCCTTTGTGATTTTGCCTCCATGAAGAAGGCCTAGTTTTTTTTTACAATCATGCACACCTGGTCAAACACCGGTATTACTAAAAACTGATAGACCTGAAAGTCTAAAATAAGTGTTTGCAGATATGCTTTTCTGTTGTTTTGTGCTTGTGTACAGTTGCTGTTGACATATTATGGTCTGTTCTGTGTGTTATTTAAAATTATATGCCATTCAATATCTTAAGTTGGTTCATATTCACCACTCTCATGATATTACTGTATTGTACCCATGCTATCGACATAGCACTGGGACATTGTTTTCCATGGCCAGTTATGCTATTATTTTGTCTTTAAAGCTGAGAGTGTGAGCTACATGGTGCTTATCTACAATCATATTCATAGAAAGCTGTGCTCTCAGGGACTTTAACCTCATCTAAAGAGAAAAAAATAAATGTTTCATGTGATGTGATTTAGGTTGCTTTTAGCTGTGATGCATACACTCTTACAAAAAGTAATCTGTGCCCACATGTTCCTGGAGGAAAGTTAGGATAACTGTGGATAGACACTGGCTGAGTCAGAGGCAAATTTCAATTAAAGACCAAATCACGATCCATTCATTCATCATTACTGTGAATCAATAAAACTTCATCACATACTAAGCTGTCTCCTGCTTCCTGTTTCCTTCTTGCTGCTGATACATGACGCTGCAGAATATTTATTGATGTGAAAGCAGCTCAAATTGTATGTTTTCTTTGCATCATGAAGAACAGTTTGCTTAGTTATATATAGCATTTTTTCTCATCATAGAAATATAATTGGAGTAAAACAGACATTTCCATTTGAATCAGCATATCAAGATAGCCAAAGGAACCCAAAAACTGGGTTTCGTTCATCGTGGAAAAATGGTGGAATTACAACTTCCAGGTGTTAGATGATGCCACGGGGCCTGAAAGGACTTTTCTTCATACAATTACACTGGAACTTCTGTAAATCAACAGATACATTATTGGAATGTCACAAAATGACTTTTTACCATCAAAATTTGATAAATATGATCCAAACATTTGGAGAGTCTAGAGGAGCTGTACAATCAAATCATTACATTTTTTGATGAAGTATAGCATTAAACCCAAAGTAGCTAGCTCAGTCACAGGAAGTCTAGCATCCTTACTCCATGAGCGACAGATACAGAAGCCATGAAAGATCTGGGTAATTTCATGCACAGAAGACAATGTTTTTTTGGCTTCATGCAACCACTGAGCAACTTTCATAGGAATAAACTGGGTATTGCAGTAACGACCAAACTAGCGTTGCAATAGTGCAAAGGATTTAGAAGCAGCCACAAAATAAATAAAATTCGCAACGTAATGCTTCATCCACAAAAATTTTTTCAGCATAGGAAAACAGTACTAATGCAAGACGAGGGACAACTTGGTGAGGCTCACTTTCTGAAAGTAGTATCAAAGCATGGCCAAACTAAATAGCCAGGCGTCCACCACTTAGCCTGCTAGTTTGCCTATTCCACCATCTTTAATGTTACACTGGTTAAAGAAAATGAGCCGAACAGTGGGCTGGAGGCCAGCGGCAGCGCTCCATCTGGCTCTTTCTCTGCTTCAATGAGATTTCGTCACCGGAAAAAGCGTGGACGGCCGAGATAGCAAGCTAACTAGCCAGCTGTCACACTTTATGATCTCTTTGGTGTGTGCTGTCACCATTAAAAAAAAAATTGCTACGTACCAGCCAAATGACCACAGCGAACATTACAATGTTCGTCCTACTGCCATTCCAATTTCTATGGTTCTGATTCATGCTTTATTTTGCCGGACTGGTCAATCCTAACTGATTACTCAAGCACTCTGTCTTCTTTGACACTTAAAGGCCGGTGGAATACTGGAACTTTATTTTACAAGGTTTCCCCTAAAACGACCGAGCTGCCCAAAGACAACCCTTTCAAGCTGTTAAAGTTTCTGTGACTTAATCCTTTGCAAACACTTCCCCTCATGGGAACCGAGAAATCGCCTAACTATTTCAGTAACAAAAATACACAAAGTGTCCAGGAATTAATGACTAAATTCAAGCATATCAAATCTGGTACAAGTGGGTGGGGTAATCAGCTATGTCTGGAAAGGAAATTTACTCTTAACAAAAGTATGATTTGATCACAGCTGACAAGTCCACCCAGAAAGAAAACAGCGGAGCTGTGAAGTGGTCGCTCACTGGGATGAAACAGCTGCTGGGCAAACAGGAAAGGACTACTTGAAAGCAGAGCACCTGGGTTCACAGAGTGTACTCACACACATCCAGCATCGTTTCATGCACTTTCAGCATACTGTAAACATGCAAGTGCACACATACTGTTAGCACGTATGTGTGTACTTGGGTATTTGACTAATATTAAAATCTGACTGATGTTTCTATTTTGTTGAACTTTTAAACCAGAGAAAATGCAGGTTAGATATAAATCCACTTGCTTTTTTGTGCAGGTACTTGTTCTGTGGAAACATGTCACTACCTTGGAGAGAGCTCAAATTATCTCATCACACTGGCAGACACTAGATACTAGTGTCTAGGACGGGCTTTAAAAGAATGTGATTTTGTAAGTCCGAACTTGATTACATCTCCAGCGCAGTGTGGGTGTGTGTTGACCATCCAAAACATGCCGAATGACTCGATCAAGATGTATCAGAACCGGAGAAAGAAAGCAACTTCAGGAGAAAAAAGAGGAACATATGACCAAACATTCATAAACGCTTAACCACGCAGTTCTCGTTTTATCCTTACAGACCCACTTCCTGTTTGCTGCACGTGTTTTTATTCGGGAGGCCCCCTTTGCCACCCCACCCTGACCCGATGGGGACCACAGACGGCTCTACAATGGAGACTGTGTGCGCTCTCTGAATGACAGACCTGTCCATACAAGCTACAAGGAACCCCCCCACCCCCTCACACATACAAACAACTGGAGTGCATAACAGGTTTTTCCGTCATCTCTTTTGGATGCAGTGTTCCATGGTTTATGAGGCAGACAGACAGAGCGAGGGATTTTTGTGATCAAACTTCAGATTATTGAGCAGGAATGTCATCTCTGAAGGCCACATTACTGCCCTGATAGTAAGAACTGTCTGGACATGAGCTGCTCCCACAATGATGTGCTTTTTTAGCACGTTAGGGGAGATGAGCTGAGCCTATGAGGATGCTTATTGGTGTTTTCTTTCACTTATAATTGATTATTTTGCATGGGTACAGTATGTGAGCGTGGGATCAGACGCAGACCACCAGACAGACATATTGGCCCTAACTCATCACCTGGGATTGTTAGTATTTACTGATAAGGGGGTGCTTTCCTGACTAATGATGGCATTTGCATAATTGTCCCATTATGTTGAGTGAAAAACACATTATGAGACACATTCAGTTTCTATGTCGGGCCCATTGAGAGAGTAAATGAATAGTCTGCGAGATATAATGACTTACAGAAGCAAACACTTGCAAATTAGTACAATGTCTTTTCTTAGGTGCTTGTAAAATTTTATCGACTTCTCTCTGTGCTTAGTGCATTGAAGTGAATGTGTCTTTGTGTGTGTGTGTGTGCATGAGCTTGTGCACGTACCTACCCCCCACCACCCCAATCCTCTCCTCTGCACTATGAGATTTATTGCAAAACAGCCCTGTGAGAGAGTACACATGCTCTGCCCAGTCTCCGTACTGCACCCTGACAATTACTGCTATATATACCGCTCCAAATGAGAGCCATGAACCGGCGTGATTATAGGGTGGAGCAGAGGCAAAGAGGGAGAGGGGGGAAAACGAAAAAAGTGAGGCGAGTTTGGAGAGAAGGGGAGAGAGAGTGAGAGAAGAAGGGCGACAGGCAATACAAGTGGAAGTGACTGAAGTCTGCTGTAAATTGCATTGTGCACTTTTCATAAATCACAGTGTATATGACACGCCGTGTTTTAGTCTGAATAGCTTCCTTTTTGAAATAGTGAAGTGGGAGAGATGGGATTAAAGGGATGAGAAGCATGCAGGGAATGAGCAGACACTTCTCGCCTTTGAAGTTGATGACCTCTGTCTGCATACTTCTCCTCAATAAATTACACAGGAGGGCTTCAAATGCCAGAATACTGTATATGGCACATGTTACAATAACATTTGGTAAAGAAGTGCTGCCCTCTTCTGGAAGTCTGTGAATGAGAAATAAGAAAAAAACTGACAAGAAGAGATTTTCCTCACTAGAGGAGTTAAAGGGACAGTTCACACCTAAATCAAAAATACAATCTGTCCTCTTACCTGTAGTGCTGTTAATCAGACTGGATTGTTTGGTGTGAGCCGTCGAGTGTTGGAGATGTCAGACATAGAGATGTTTGCCTTCTCTCACATATAATGGAACTAGATGACACTCAGCTCGTGGTGCTCAAAGCACCAAAAAATACAGGTCAAAAACTCAACAGCATGTCTCCATCCAGAAACTGTACAACAAATAAAGCCACACGACCACAACAATACATGAAATTGCTCACTTAGAATGGGACAATGTGTGAATTTCATGCCACAATTATCCCGACAAAAGTCATTAAGATTCACAATATTAAAACATGCTTAAAATCTGAGTTGCTTTAGCTTTTATTTTCTCTAATTAAATCTTTTTTATTTCATCACAGAATTTTTTACAAATGTAATTTTTAGGAGATTTGAACATCCACATGCTCAGCACTATATAGTTCCATTATACTGAAGAGAAAGCGGTCATCTCTATGGCCGATATCTCCACCCCTCAGCATCTCACACCAAAACATTTTAGATTGTAAACAGCACTACAGGGAAAAGACAAAATGTCATTCTGATTTGGGGTTTTGCTGTCCCTTTAAGATTTAAATAATTGTCTTCTTGTCTACTTTGCAACCAGAGCAAATAGAAAAAGATTTCTGGAAGCCTGACAAAAAATAGGCTAAAAAAAGAAGAGAATAATGTTTGACACAAACATCTTGGTAGTTGTAGAAGCTTCCACTGGCTATAAGCAGTCAGTCTCCATACCTCTACACATCCATCTCTCACTTTCCCGGGGGCTGTCCAACACTGAGCTTGTCAGTTGAGTGACAGCCTGCTGTCAGTCACTGGGCCGCCCTGAGTGTGCGGTCACCTCCGCCCGGCTGTCTGCTGACAGGAAGCTGCCTAAAAAGAGGCATCTAAAGAAAGATTGATAACACATGAACTGATGTCACAGCGAAACCCCCCACATATGATGTATGGAAGTGCTGGGTTTAATAGATGCAGGTTGTTGCAGAGCTCAGATCCTGGTGATGAGCCATTTACTAAATGGACCTGATGGGGTCATGAGACTGTGGGAAAAGTGGTGAACTGGGAAGTGTTGAGTAGAGAATTGGCTGTTCTTTCAGCCCCCCTCCCTTCATGAGCAGAAACCATCCCTGTGGGGGGAAAGCAGCAGGATCACATTACCCATGGACCAGTTTTCATCGTACAGAAACCCACGCTCTGCCTCACTCCAGCGGCTCGCATAATTGGAAGCATCTTGGCATGAAGATAGAGTCAAGGTGGCATATCAATGGGTGCGTACTCCAAGGGCATGCAGATAAGAAAAGGCTGCTTCTCTTAACAGGTCGTGTCCATGATAGGGTCACTGGCCCTCCCTAAAGAGACAGCGGGCTGGGTGTTGACTCACATACAAATAGCTATAGCTGATCAGTGGTGTGGAGCCTTGTTGTACAATTCACTCCCAGTGGCGCTCATCCCTAACGCCAACAAGAAACTGTTTTGTTACCAAGCCTTGTCTCATTATGTATGCATGTATAGCAGCGCAGAATTCCTGCAGCTCAGGATAAAGAAACCATGCGATGATATATTTTACAGCGACTTCATGCAACATGGCTGGAAATTAATTCTCATGAAATGTAATTTGCTCGGAAACTTTCTTGCTGTTTGTTGTTGCATGACACCAATAAGAAACTGTCATGTGTACGTGCAGGACATGGAAATGTCCACTTTCACCAGGGTTAGGCCACATATTTTAAGTCAATGTCACTTCAGTGCTTTAGAGTGTGACACCCTCTGGGGTGGCTCTATCTTGGACCCTTTGTTGGATGTATTTTCCTTATTTCAGGAAGTAAGGAGTGGAGCTGAGACCTCATCAGAGATTACCAGCACCTGAGCAGGCGGGAAAGTTGATAAAGACCAGACATTCAACAGCCTGTTTGCTCTTAGCTTGCTGACTGAGGCTAGCTCATTGTTGTACTGATTAGCATTATACAGTCTTTAGAAGTCTTACATTTTAGGCCATCAGCCAGTTCCAGCCCAAATAGTGTGTTTATGCTCTCAAGCAAGGTTAGTGTAAAAAAGAAAGAAATGAATAATGATGGTAAGAGAAGCTCAGATCTCAGGCAGCTATCTTCTCTTCTCTGCAGGTGACCAGAATACAACATGTTTATGTGTAAATTTGTTGTATTTTTTTATAATGAATGCAAATATATGTAAAATCCTATATAATATTCAAACTGGTGATGCAGTTAACTTTATTTGAGTGAAATGTCAGATACAACTTTAACAACCAATTTTGTTAGTTTGTGATGACAGCTTCTTTTGAAGAAGTTCTCAGTCATACGTCCATTCAGTCCTGTGTGGTTTTCCTCATACGGAATGTAATAAAACTGGTCAGTTCCTCTTTCTGCCGCCTACTTGTTTGGTGTCAGCTAAGCATCCTCCATCGCCCCACTGCTCCCATTCTGCAACAGTATCCACTCCGCTCTACGCCTCCCCAGAAGCGGGACTTCTCCGCCTCTGCACAAATAAAACTGTGTGCCAAGCCGCATTAACTCTGCATCCTTATCGTCTTTCTGACTTGAGACATTTTATGAGCGGGAGCCTTCAGCCCCCTCACACTCCAACAACAAGAAGAGGCATGCTTTATGCACTGCTGCATCACCGCCACCTCTGTTTACTAGACACCATTATCATTTAACTGCATGTACACTATGAAAGGTCACAGCTTGGACTTCAATTTATCACATCTAATTATATGATATGTTTATAATGTAGCTGTTTCCGAGCTGGGCGCAGGTAGAACTGGGCAAAGCTGTGGTGAAATTACCCATAAACACAGCACTGTGTACACACCTAGCTGAAGCTGAGGACCTGCTGTGGCCTCTGCTGCCGGCCTAAACCAGCTCTCTTAAAGTTTCTGCCCACACAAACACTGACCGCACAGGCCCTCACTGACTCTGAAATAGGTGTTTATGCTTACTGAGAAGAAAATGACTCAATAGTGTGCTGGGAATGTGTGCATATTTCCACAGATTTCTCATAAAAAGTGTGAAATAATGTGAAAACATCTAATTTTGAATCCAAAAGCCGTTGGCACATTGGTCAACATGTATCACCAGGACAAATTGATGTCACGCTCCCACATTTTACATGTTTAGTCTGCTCATTTTTGCTTTTCAAGTATGCAATCACTGTTGCCTGAATCAACTTGTCAGCAACATGCTCCGGCTTACAGTCGGCTACAGCATTAGGATATGCAAAAGCTCCTAATCATGCTGTGGCTTTGGCCCCTTGTGGTTTCTACAGCAGTGACTTAATTCTGCTCCACTAATCATAATAATTATAGATATTACAGTATCCTTGGTAATTACTGAAGAGCACTGGCTCCTATCTTTTAATGGATGCTTAAACAAACAGATTTCAGATAAGTTTGGGAAGAAAACTAATCTATGGCCTCTGAGGGGAGATCAATCAGGTGAAGGGGTTGGGGTTGGGAGGGTGTAATAGGGTGGGGTTTGGTAATTAATACAGAATGCAGTAAGAGATGGAACCTGGCTCTTCCTCTTTTTTTTTTTTTCAATTTGCGTCCCTTTCATCCCTACATCCCTCCTTCTCTCCGTGCCTTTGCCACATTATTTATCTCCGCTGTCACACCATTGTTGTGATTATGGATGTCATGCAGCCGTAAAGCGCTCCACGATCAATAGGCCTGAAATTAAACCAAAAAATGAATTTCCGCAGTGTCGGCCACATGCACTCCTGAGCAGGAATTACCTTGCAGGAGAATGGCTGATTATCCCACTGAGGAGACAGCGACAGAAACACAGGAGGGGGGATAGTGCTTGACTGCGGTTGGCAGCAACAACAGTCAGTGCAAGGGCAGTTTTACTACTTTTTTTTCTCTTATAGTTATAACCCACAGAACACATGGCATGTATGTTGAATCTTTGTTTACCCAAGCCCTCAGCACCAATAAAAAAATCAACAAAACCCCAGAGTTCTCGCACAGGGAAAAGTTGACCTCATATGACTGTGGCTCTAACAGGGAGGATCCAATATCCCATATTTCTGCTTCTAAAGATTTTGTGCAGTATTTAGCTCCGAATGTTGGTAATGTAACAAGTGCGGGTTGTTCACGATGACACAGGCCAACTAAGGAGAAGATGTAATCATTTCTTCCAGGCTGAGATCAATACACTATTAGGCATGATGAGAAGAAAAAGTGCTCATTACTACTATCATCAGGTTATTTGGAGAAGTCTGCAAACAGGGAGACTTTGGTCAACTGCAAGACCTCCAGTGGTGAAAAACACAACAGCATAAAATTAAATAAAAACATGAGATTTAGGAGAAAGCGAATAAAAACCATGAAAGGAAGAGTGGTGTAGAAAAGAGAAAGGTGGGTGGCACTTGGTATTAACAATGTGTATATCTGGAAAGTATTAAACAGGGTATTCTTGCATAGCCAGACCTGTCTCCACAGCACTGTGTAAACGTCTGGCTGCATCAATTATCAACGTGGGAAAAAAACATAGACTGCATGACGTCCCTATTGTTTTGTGGACTCTGGTTCTGAAGCGTTGAGATCGGCATTTTGACCATCGCCATGCAGTTTTTTTTCCAACCATGCACAGAACAGATCAGGAGCCAGATGGACACTGTGTTATTGGATAATGCTAACACTAGCTAGCTGGCTTGGTTTGTTTTAAGTTCAAAATGAACAGCCGGCTCTTTAAAGTGTCTTTAAGTACAACCAAACACTGAACAAGATATTTTTAAGCGACCAAAATGTTGCAATTAACTTTGAAGAGCTGAAAACACTGTGGCTCAAAACGGACAAAGCCCCAGCGCTTTAATTTCCTGCATCCTGTGAAGTTATGTTACGGTCAGTTTTATTCGCCAAGTGGCTTGACAGTTGCAGTCTTTTTAGGAAGCAACAAGCACAATAAGAAATCTGCAGCTCTCTTTGTTTTGTGGACTGTCACTGTGCCCACTTTTACTTTGCCATCTGTCTTGTCCACAGCAGCACTTGCTATTTATCCTCAGCTGCTGACACAGAGTCAGAGAGAGAGAAGACAGGGATGTCAGAGGAAGTGTTTTCATGCTTTTAAAATACTTTGTGTAGCTCTCTTGAACCAGCCTTCCTCCCAGCATCGTCGCCTCTGCACATCCCTCCGCCGGAGATGGACGCATCCTTTTGTTTCTCACTCGTTTCCCTTGTCCCTCATTTAGAATCGATTTGCTATTAATGCCAGAGCATCACAGAGGGAGGGTGACAGGGGTCGAGGTGGCTGCAGCTGCTTGACAGGCTTCTTCATCTCCGAACAGGAAGTTTGGTTTACATCAGCCATGGGGCGGGAACTGTCATCAGGAGACCTCAGGGCTAATGGGCTGGATTTATGCTTTCCTCTCCTCCTCTCAGTATGGACCAAGTTGGAAGAAGTCAAAGATATAAGCTCTTTTCTTTTCTTCAGTGGCTTGGAGGCAGAAAAACAGTGCAAATCTTCTCCAGAGAAATTTTAAAATATATATTATTTGCTCCCATTATAAGCTGTGAAATGCATTCTTGCAATGCTTTTATATAACAAGAATTCCTTTTCTTTCACCTAACTTGACATGTCAAGACACATCTCATTCATCACTCCTCCGAGAAGCCGCGTGCTGGGCAATAACCACCGTTTGGTATTCAAATCAATTTGACAAATCATCTGAGAATCGTCAAACAGTCTTAGAGCAAATAATGGCCCTGACACTGTGCATTAGCAGCAAAGATGTGACCTGAGACTGACATGGACCCATGTGGCTCCTGGGTTTACAAAGAAACATCATGTTCTGTCACTCATGACGCTGTGGTAAGATGTCAATAAAGGTTAGCATTTTGAACACACAAAGGACGGCGCTACCTGGAAGCAAAGTGTATTATAGCTCGATGCAAGTGATGGAAACGTAAAGTGACTTGTGCCCTGCTTTCACAGTTCGACTTAAAGGATACGAATGAAAAGGGAGTTTTAGTAATTAATTCTTAGAGTGTAGCTGATTGGATTAACTGTTTTAACTCAAATTTGACTATATTTATAGGATTTAACTGTATGAATCCCTTACATTTCATGCTGCTGTATCATTCTTTTACTATTGCTTTCAGTTCCTGTTCTTTCGTCCTCACTCTGTCTCTCTCATCCTCGTGAGCATCGCAGTGACTGAACTCATTCTCAACTATTTATTTGCTTTATTTCCTGAGATCAGCTATAAAGAACAAACACTATTAAGCCAGCCAATCAATAAGGGAGCATCAGCGCTCTTACCCTCCCCCCTCCCCCCATCTCTCTCTCTCTCTCTTTCTCTCTGCAAAATAGATTTATATCTTCTGCCTGAGCAACATAAATCACATATTCATACATTAAATTAAAAATGTGATTGATAGCAACGCAGAGAGTGTGTACAAAACCTCATGATGTAAAAAAACAAATATTAGTTGGGGACTGCGGAGGGTGAAGAGAAAGCAAACATTGTTTTTCAAGTGTAATTCTTCACAGTCTTTTGAGGACGTCCGAGTCCAGGAGATGAGGAAAAAGGCGAACTGACACTCGGTGAAACTGCAGCCACAGAAGCAGATCATGTTTATAATTATCAGCGTCAAATCCAAACTCAGCGCTTCTGAGCAGTTTTTCACAAAGCTAAAAGGTTAACTCAGTCCAAGAGACGTTCACTCTGACTTTAAAGGAGCTGGTCAGCTTCCAGCTTCTTCCCTCTACATGATATTCTGCAAGGCCAACTGCATGTGGAGAAACAGGTTCATTCACAAAGTGACACTTAATGGGATATATACAGATTGTGTCATGCATTACAGGGCCCAGTGGTTATGGGAGCATTCCAGAAGAGAGCGGCAGAGAAATATGGCAGCATCCATCAGAGGCTCGGCCAGAGAGGAAAAGGTGCAGGAACAGAGAGGGGACGGGAGCTGGGGGTTGGGGGGCTGCCAAGGACATTTAAGAGAGCTGTCAGGGGAGGCTGATCTATGGAGGACCCTGTTGGCTAAACCTATATCCCAGCATGTGTGTGTGTGTGTATGTGTGTGTGTGAGGAAAAGTGCACAAGTGCAGTCACACCAAAGCGAGCTGTAACACACATGCTCACGCCCTGGAGGGAGAGTATAGTAGAGGAGTCTCAGTGCACAGGTTCAAAGATCAGAGCTGCAGCTCATCCACACAGAAAATCTAAAGTTTTCAAATGTGTGCTCTGAGCATGAGATCAAACAGAGTATGAAAACTGGAGGAGGGTAAACCACTAGAGATAAACTGTTTGACTGAAAACATAGCTGCATTTTTGTACATGTAAAAAGGGAAGTCGCTGTGTAAAGGTATATGCAGGATTCTCCTTTAAAAAACAATGTATAGAATCAAAATTAAGGCTGTCAATCAACTTAAACATTGAATCATTACTTAATTTACTATGAAATAATCTGAAACAATAGAAGCGTGTTGTGTTGTCTGTATCTGCAGAGACCCTGCCTGTATTTTCTCTTTTCTTTTTATTTTGCTGTATGCAGGAGTTGCTGAATATTGTATTTACAAACAATAAATCAATTGAAATTTTTATCCATTTTTATAAATTATAACTTCAGAAAATCAGGTCCACAACAAAACTCTCTTATAACTAATAAAGCATAACCAAACCTAACCATCTAAAAATCCATCTTGGCTGCTTTTGAGACAAAGTTGGGACTTAATACAATAAAAAATGGGATTCATTTTCTACTTTTTCCACAGCAAACAGCTCACACTATCTTTTCTCCACCACAATATTTTTCAATCTGTCAACCTTAAATACCCAGAGAGAGTAAAACCACTTTTTGAAAGTGCTTGCTGTAAGGACCTTTGGTTACACTTAAAGGGGTGTTTCACTGATTTCAACATGTCAGATTCAAACAGATATAGGAAACTATGACTCATATTTACGTTTAGACTGTCCTCTGCTGCCATCTTACTGACGTAGTGACGCCGGTGTGGGGTTCACGTTTTGTGATGTAACTTCTGGGGCTCATGTCACCTTCGTAAATACTTCACTTCTGGCATTTAGGTACATTTACATTTACTGTCTAAACTGTCTTTAATAACTAATAATTTTTTTACATTATGAACCGTACATGTATGTATAATGATGAGTGCTATTTTTAGAACATTCCACTGTACCGCGAGCCGCTTTTGTCAAATGCTCATATGTGTCGTCTATTCTGTTGTTTCTGTTGGAGATCTTGTAAAAATTCACAGTCAAAGCTACCATCGCTCACTGAAATCACCATTAGATCATCTTTAATGTCGTCAATTAATATATAGTCATCCTTTTTACCTCCTCCCTTCTTTTAAAAGACTACAAAGTATCAGAACCAGGACAGACAAGTTTTGCAACAGCTTGCTAATGGTAATTAATGTGCTGCTATTATTCTGTCTGTAAGACACTGTGCCAGTATAGGGAAAATGTCCCTGGTGATGTACAGGTCTTAAAAGGGTTAAATAAGAAACCTAAATTGAAAAAAAAAGAAGAATTAAAGCTTCACATGTGATGTTAAATTGATGAGACAATAAACTGGATCCAGCTGCTTCACTAAACATTGCCCCCGGTAGCTGACTGCTCTTCGGCTGTATGTCAGGTCTGCAGGTAGCCGGCAGGCCTGTTAGCCAGAGGAGTGAACGCCAGGCAACCCTGCCAGAGGGGACGCGGCATTGGGACCATTACTAAAGCTTAATGATATGAGAAGTGTTCTCCTATCCACCGCGGAGGGGATTCATCATGATGCTGTAGCACTATACATCTTTCAACGGCCCTTAAAGAGGGAAGGGGACATTTCTTCATGCCGTAGTAAAAACCCCTCCCTTGCCCGTTCTTCCCCCGAGCTTTCTACATTCCTCATCTTCACTTAAAGACGCTCTATTTTAAGATCATTGCGTCTAAAGAGGGAGGGGTTGCACGACCTTGGCGTCGGGTGAGGGTGAAATAAGGTGGTGAGAAGCACTGGATGAGGGTGTGCAGAGAGCCACAAACCACAACATCTTGTCTGGGATTTGTCCCAGCGTGCCCCGGGGGAAGGAATACAATTCACTCTCCGCCTCAAAGTCACACTATACACTGTCACTGGCTTCAGCTGAGTGCTGATAGATGTCTCTTTGTCCCCTCATAAATAAAAACACTCTGGTCTCTGCTGTGAGAGACTGTAGATCAGGGTGTAAATAGCTGAAGGTATCATGCGCTGCAGTACGTCAAGCCCGGCGGGTTTTCTCTTTCTCTAACCCTTCACATTTTGCGAGCGTGTCAGAGAACTCTGCAACCTGTAAATCCAGGTGATAAACCGCAACACGAGAGCAATCAAAACACGTAGAAGCAGTGTTGACTTTGGGTCTTTAACTTAATTTTATAACCCGCAGCCAATATGCAGTAATCACAGCATGCGGACGCTTAACATTTCTGTCGTAGTATTTGCATTGTTTGAGTCACAGCCACCTGCCTGTGGATTTACACCAGTAGATCACAGACAATAACAGTAAAGACAGAAGTGCACTGGTTTATGACTTCAGCACTTTCAGTTTGAAGTCTTCCAGCACCAGTGAGTTTAAATTATGGTGGGAGACGTCCTTGGGATGTGAACATCTCATTTCACCAGGCTGTGCGTAGCCACACACACCAACTCACACACACACACAACTCATTTCATTGGGGGTCTCTGGGAGGCTGGACTCAGTGGAGCATGACATAAGAATTATACATCTGGCAGCAGTAAACCTGCAAACTCACACACACACATACACACACACCTTCTCTCTGTCACACACACGCACACACGCACTTGTGACTGTTATGAGACAGAACACTAACTTTTTGCTCATCACTTCAACAAAGAATTGCTTATTATTTTGAGGATGGTTGCTATTGATGCTTGTAGCTCTGCTCTATGCTAATGTGATGCTGTTTTATTCCTTTTCGCTGAAACAGCTCTCTGGTTCTTCTTAGATAAAGGAGTTTCATTTGTAAGTGTCTTTTTAATTACTTTAATTACTTCTTCAGTCAGGATATTGAAACATCAAACCCTAAAGGGCCAATAAGTTGTTTTTTGGTCCATAGAAATAAATATAATCACATATGATATTTTTGAGCATAAAAACAAACATTTTGTGTTTTTGACTTAATAAATATTTAAATAATGCTTTGTTTAATGCTTTGTGTGGGGCCACTGCTCAGCTGATATGAGTGCATGTTATGAAGGGACTAATGACTATTACTGATGATATCATAACTTAAATGACCACATAACTTACATTTCTCTGTCTAAGTGCTATACATATGAAGGTATTACTATTATTATAAAGTTATTCTAACATATACAACAAGATTTTGACCCTGAAAACCTTAATGCCTTTTGATCTGATGGTTGTTTCTGAGCAAATTATAGCAAATGGTTTACTTATTTATTCTCAAAACCCCATTAGTGATGTAATTCATGTAATGTAATGTAATGATGTTAGTGTAAGACAAAAATATATAATTTTATGTCATTGAAATTACTGCTTTATCTCACGTAGAATCCACATCAGTACTTAAAAGCTGATTTACAACAGTTTGATGGAGGTATTATTTACTTCTCAGTCATTAAAAGTAATTATAAACTCAATAAATAGTGCCATTCATTAAAGCTGCACAGGTGGAATTGGGTGCTTTTTGTCTTTTTGCCCCTCAGGACCCCAGTATATTAGTATAATTAAAAAGCACACATTAAAACACAAGCATAAGACACTGATATGAAGTCATGGGGAATAAATTGACTGCCAAAGTTCTGAGAAATTGGTCTGACAGAGTAATGCAGCAGCCGTGAGAAATGACATAAAGTCCCTCTGGGGTTTGCCGGTACCCCAGTCGGTAGGATGAAACTACAGTAACCAGGACACATGTACTTATAGAAAAAAAAACAGAATGATCACATGTGGATGGAGCAGGAGTCAGAGCATCCCAACTGAACCGAGGAGGCTCCGCATCCCCATCCCAGCTGCGCCCCTCCGCCGGGTCATAATGAGCACCTGGGGACACGCCCACCCGCTGCTTCCCGGCGCCGTCATTGGCTACGGGTTTAAATATCTCACAGGCTGCCCGGCGATTGGCTCAAATACCACACAAGTGATTTCATAAAGCAAATCTTTTGGAAGTTGTGTAAAGGGAATAAGTGGGAAAAACCCTTGAGATAACTGCGGCATCCACCGCACAATTAACTGACTGTATCACCTTGTCTTTCTCTCTCTCTCTCCTGGCTGTCAATCGCTGGAGGATTTGTCGGAGTTTTCCGAGCGTCTCTGCATCTGTGAGTACCTGAGTTTGTTTGCTGCTGGAGCTGCTGCTGCTGCCTGTCTCTGGGTCCAGGATGACTGTAGCTCCGCTGGGATCTGCTGCAGAGATACAGGAGAAAGTTGATCTCAGATCAGAGCAAATGATAACTCCAGATTTAGACGCTCGCTTATCAGTATTCAGACAGACAGCTCGCAATATTGTTTCATCATCACCTGCAGTAGCTCTGCCACGGATTAAGTGCTGCTTCACACACACTGGATCCTACAAAAAAAAAGAGAAAAAAAAACTGCCGATGAGCAGATAGAAATATGAAAGACGATCGCAGGTTTTGATATTATATATTTGGTAGAAAATAGCCTTTTTCCTTTTTAGCAATTATCCCTATTGTTTAAAAATACTTTTGTCATGCACAGTTATCTGCTTTTTCTGTGAAATGTATTCTATTTAATTTGAATTTTTTATAATATAGTTTTATTTTAAATTCGTTGCACTTTGATTTTGTACATATGTTTATTAAGATGTAATTTGTATCTAATTTAATGTTTTTAAAAATACAGAAGAGCATGTATAGATAGAATCTCATATATTATTATACATTTTTAAAAAGTTATTCAGAAGCATTTTTAATACTAGTCATAAATTAAAGAGTGTAACTTTCCAGGAAAACTCATAAAACTATCAAAATTGCTTACAGCACAAAGTTAGCATGATGTTGTTGTGTTCATGGTATTTAAAATGTGTCAGAGGATTTGATTAGTGTTTGATTATGGAGCAGATGAGGCGTTATAGTGAGTTGTTGCACTGTGTCTTTGCTGGGATGAGGTGGTTTATATATAGTCTGATATCCTTTGTGGAAAATGATTTAAACTTAAGGGCAGTTGTTGATTGCTCAGAGTGACTGGGACTGGTACAGGACTTTATGTGTGTGTGTGTGTGTGTTAGAATGTGTGTGTATGCGTTCTGCAGCGAGGGTGTCCTTCACAGAGAAGAGCTCTGGAAAGCGTGTGTTTGAAACTGAAGATGTTGCTGGCTCTTTGTCGCAGTGTTATCAGGATCAGAGCTGGGCTTGAACGCTCCAGGAAGCACATGCTGATGTTGCACGCCGTGGTAATGGCCTCTTAATGCCAACATAAATAACCAAATCGAAAACATTTCTCTGCTTCAAACGACAAATTTTTTCAAGGGCTATTTCATGGCTGTTTTGCTACAAATTACTTTATTTGACGCGTCCTATTCTGATAGTGTTGTTGACCCTGCAGATGTTACATCCTCAAACCCCAATGACAGCATCAATTGTTGAAAAGTCACATTGCAACTTTCCTTGACGACCTAAGTGTGGTTGTGAGTGGTTTTTGCTGCGGTGAATGTGGGGCGAATCGACTGTATGTCCTTGACTGGATAATGTAATACCCCACCATTTTATCAGGCCGGTCCCCAATGGTTTCAATCTTTTCTTTTTCTACATCCCTCCTCTATCTACTTATTACTTACTGAATTATTGAAATAATTTACTTTTTCTGTATAAGATTGGTGTAAAACTGAAATATGCTGCAGCAGCATGGGAATAAAGTCTTACATTGTGTTCTAATTTGTAAGGATATTAAAGTTAAGCCACCTACTTGTGACTTTATTATCTAAAAGCAGTTGTTTTGTCCTCTAATTGTCTATTTTAAAAGGATTATCCACATGAAAAAAATACTTCAAAAGAGTCTACCCTTTCCCACCACCACCCCTTTTCCTTTTTACTTTTCAGGTCCTCTTTTTAATTTATAGCCCACAGCCCCTATCTAACATGGAGTATATGAGCGAGTCTGTAAAGCTGCCTTGTGTAGTGTGGAACTGCACAACCCATTTGTCATTACATCCTGCTCTAATGGGGAGAAACTGCCTCATCCTGAGCTCCCAGTGTTGTTAATTAACCCTTGTTGCTAACAGCCACAGTCTACATCGCCACCAGCTCTCCAGCCAGCGTTATCACCGCGCCGCCTGCCAGGGGAGCTAGCATTAGCCGGGGCCATATTTCTGCAGGTGTCAGCGGAGGTGCTTCCTCTCCGTGCCGATGTGCTTTTGAGAGTATTACTCAAACGGCAATGCGGTTTTATCTTAAATTGAATTGTTGAGGGAGATGTTAAAGAGCCATACATCACCTGGACACTCTGAGAAGAAAGGAAGACTCTGCAGGAAGCAGAGATGGGAACGGTTCAATGGCATTACAGATGGAATGAGCACTGTGACGAGGGCTGCGTGCATAAATCTGCAGGCAGAGCAAATCAACTTGTCAGCCTGTAAACACCATTCAGCGTATGTGTGTGTGTGTGTGTGCTGTTCATGATGAGTGTTTTATTTTAACCTTAATGAGGTGACCTTTCTCTTTTCTTTTCTCCCCTCGGCCGGGTTTCTTTTCTCTCTTTTCAGTCTGAGCTTCCCACTTCCACCTGCCTGCACTTCACAAGTCGATCGGATCAATTCCTCTATGTTCACCTTTTATCTACTGACCACTAAAAGGACACTTACGACATCACAAAGCCCTTTTATCCAAAAAAAGCTTTCCCAAATTAGAGTTGGTCCCTGTCTCTGAGGAAACGGTGCCTCAGGTCTGTTATATCAGGTCATATTGGTTTCCTCTGTGTTCACTTGGCCTCTGGCTAATGCCCTGCTCCATGTATGGATTTTCTGTCCTGTAATTCCTCAGGCCGTCTGTCTGTGATGGGTTGTTCAGATCTAACCCTGCAGTACGCTGTTGATTGCGGTGGTATATCTTCATCTTTATGTCTGAGCATGGGAGAAAAGCCCTGCCAATGATCCGCTGATATTTGCCTCGCGATGGATTTGGAGAATTAGCAACAAGGGCGTGTGCTGCAGTTTGCAAGTGCATGACTTACTGTACAGTTTTTATTTGATTCCTATTTGCCTCTGGACAAAAGCGTGCTGTAGTTCAGTCTGGGAGTGTTGAGTGTGGATTTATTGGATGGGAACTGCAGATTGCTTACGAGTGCACAGAGTGTGTGTTTTTCTACAGATGTACAGCAGCTCTGTTCTACTTTTTAGTTATTATTTCTTTTTGCACTTTGAAAAATGTATTTTAGTAAAAGTGGCAGAGGTTTTAAAAGGAGCAAAAAAAGACAAACAGCATTAGTGACCCCTTCGTCCCTTTCAGCTGCTGGAAACGGTGTGTTTTTCCCTTTAGGTGAGGATGTTGTTGTGGCTGGTTTTGTTCCTGCCTGTCATCTCCTCGGCTCAGCGATCAGAGCCCATGTTCTCAGCTGTAACCAAGACCGTGCTTCCACCCGACTATGACAACAACCCAACGCAGCTCAACTACGGCGTGGCCGTCACTGATGTCGACGGGGACGGAGACCTGGAGATGTTTGTAGCTGGGTGAGAAATGGGGAGGGCAGGTTGTTTAAAACAGCTTTTTGTTACTCAAAGTTCCTAATTCCCCCTTGCTCTTCTCACAGAATGTCAATGCCTATTCTCTTTCTGTAATGCACAATTAGAGCTGTTGAGTGATAATAACTCTAAATCAGAGACTTAAATAAAAGTACACTGTCATTTTCTAAGCTAAAGGTTGAAGACAAAGGCAAAAGACTAAAAGACGAGAGATGGTAAGGGTGCCCTGAGGCTCACTCAGCTGATGAAAATAGATGTGATTGGATAGAGCGCCATTGATGGGAACAGTTTGGCAAGACTGCCTCTATCCAGTGAAGCAGCAATGAATTTCCCAATGCTTAACAGAATATAGATGGACTAAAATGACCCTGCTTAATAAATGCCATTTAGCCAAGACGCCCTATTCAGCAGGTATTCTGGACAGGAGGGCATCAAAACCTGATAGAGGACGTCGTTACATTTGAAGAATCCTCGGATTCAGTGTTTTAGTTCATTTTACACTGACCATCGGGATTTAAGTGGTGCATCGTAAAAATATCATTAAACAATAGATTAATGTGGGACAAGTTACCAGTTCCACTTTTTTCCGTTGTGTGGTCATTTAACAGTCAGAACACAAATAAGTGACTAATCAGATTCACTTTGTTGCCTCTCCCCTGTGTCACTCTCATTAACAGATTATATCAGGGGAGAGTTTTCAAAGCTTCTGTATCCAATTCTGTATTTTTCCTGCAACCTAAATATTTATCCAAAATATTATTTTGGCTGGAAGTTGTCCCCTGGTGCAGTAAAGGGAAGGATGATAATTTTTTACCCTGAAAATCTAGGATCAGTTGTCACATTTAGTTACAGCTATGCTAACCATTAAAAACATGCAGAATGTTTGTTTTTTTAAAGGCCCTGGATTATTATTTTCTCAGCCAACTTCTCATTGTAAAGCATGCTGTCCTCTTTGAAAACAAACTTTTTGCGTATTTAAATTTAAAGATATTTATCACTGACAAACAAAATCTTAACAAACCACACTCACTATGAAGCTCATGAGCATACTCTTAATTAATAATGCTATTGTTATTTAGATTGTTGCCGATTTAGACATGAACATTTGAGTTATAGAGAAATATTTAAAGGTAGTGTTTAGAAGTTGCAAAAAGTCCTTGTTATTAATCACACTGGTGGCTGTTTAGTGACTTGCACTCAGCATCCTGTTGATCGCCGTCGCACTTCTTAGGCGTGAGTGACAATCCTGGAAATCACAAGACTGAACGTGATTTACTGGTTGATGAAACACCAATTTAGAATAACTTTAGAATAACACATCTGTAATGTTCCCAGATTTTATTTGGATCATTGGCTCCATGATATTAACTAGCTTGTTGTTTGCAGATTACCTACTTTGCTATTATTATGCAGCAACCAATGCCAGATCCATGCAGCATTGCTAAGAAACAGCTAGTTTGCTAACCTTAGTTTAGCTAAGGCTACAGTCAGCTATGTGGCTGGTGAAGTAATTTGGCAGGCTAGCGTATTCACTCAGATAGTATTCTGCTCGGGAAACAATTTGCAAGCATTTTTGTTATAAACTTTTGACATAGGAAGCGTGCATAAAAGTGACATCCTTTGAATTTGAAGTTTTAAGACGTGTTAAAAGCCATTCACACATTGCTAATACAAAGCTATTACTATGTGTAAATTCCTACACATAGCACCTTTAGAGAGTAGCTGACTCCAAATCAGTGGAGCACTCTTTTAAAGGAACTTTATGAACCAATTTACATGAATTGGACTCCTATAACATTGTTGGGCTAATGTTAGAAAACGTTGAAGCATGAAAATTGATGCAGCAGAACCAGACATATGCATAATGCATAATGCATAATGAGTTCCCCATTAAGAAACTAAGTTGTCAGGGTCTTTAAAAATCCACTTGACAAAATTCTGCACAAGCACAATCTCGAGGAAGCTCGTCTCCAAATGAAGAAACATAAACACAGTTTTCAGGATTTTTGGGCAACATCATTAGTAACTACTCATGAATTGTAGAACGAAAAGAAGGCAGACCATGATTTAGGCTTCAAAAATTCCTGCTGACAGTCTCATGTAATGAAGATGTAACTGCTTGCCACTGGTGCCTGTTGACAGCTACAACGGCCCAAACCTGGTGCTAAAGTACGACAAGCAGAAGAAAAGGCTTGTCAACATCGCTGTTGACAACCGTAGCTCCCCCTTCTACGCCCTGAGAGACCGTCAAGGCAACGCCATCGGAGTGACAGCGTGTGACATCGACGGAGACGGTCGGGAGGAGATTTATGTCCTCAACACCAATAACGCCTTCTCTGGTACAGTACATGCTTTTACACAAAAGGATACACTTTCACAAAAGCACACTTACAAATGCATTTCTGCACACACTCACACTGGGGTTGTGCCTCTTTTCTTGTACGGAGACAAAGCAGGAGAATCAGTATGCAGATATTAAGCTTATCTCATCTGAGTCCTCATCAGATAACAGATAAGCTTTGTGCTGCTATTAATCAATCTGAGAGCTACAGAGCACACACTGCCAAAACTACAACACCGAACTCTATCATTTTTATAAAAATGATCGAGGTCACTTTCAGCCACAACAACCTCTTGTGTATCCAATCACCCACGGTTCTTGTATTGCATAACGCCTCTTTACTCCCCGCACAATCTTTGCCTCTGCTGAACTCTGCCTCTCTCCCGCATCAAGGTCGGGCAACATACTCTGACAAGCTGTTTAAGTTCCGTAATGGACGCTTTGAAGATCTGCTGAACGATGACATTAACGAACACAGAGATGTGGCCAACCGTATGGCTGGGCGCTCAGTGGCCTGTGTGGACAGAAAGGTACTACACACAAACACACACAAAACAGAGTATATGCAGATCCACGCCACACACACAAACTCCCCAGAGTGTCTTCAGCGTACATGCATGGGTGCTTCTGTTTGTTTACCAGTGATAACTCATGCCCTGCCTACGCCGCCCTTCTCAGCATGTGCTATGACAGTTCATTTGGGGGAATGGTGTGCCATTTTCTCTCTTCTGTCCATCGCACCAGTGTAATTACAGAAGCCAGGGCTCGTTTGTTTTATAGAACATCGTTCGAGGGGAGGAGTGATGACTGCACACTACTGCTTTCTGCCCGTAGCATTTTCTCTCTTTCACTCAGTCCGTTTCCCCATTGTTTTCCTCCCTCTTTCCACCTCCTTTACTCCCTTTTTTCTCTCTCTGACAGACACGCTCGCACTCTCTCTTTGTCTCTTATCTCACACACGCGCTTACAGTTCTCACTTCCAATCAGGGGACGGGATAAAGAAAGTAATAGTGGGAAGAGGACAGTAGGGATTACAATAGATTTTTTTAACCACAGTCCCATCTCAGTGCACACTGATAGGTTGTGCGCCTGCCAAACCGATTGGAAAGATATCTGCTTTTAATGGCATAATGCTTTAAGAGGAAGCCAAAACCCTGATGTGTATTCTTCCATGCTAGTTCCAGCAGACTGACAGAGAGAGAGAGAGAGAATACATTTTCCTATTGCTGAACAAGTTTTATTAAAACTGATTTGGAACGATGACAGAAGGTAACATAGGCCAAAACCCAAGCATGTCGTATAGTCGGCTTGGTAGCTAATGTCTTTCTTCTTGTTTACTCATAAATAAAGCGTTATCATTCAAGAAAAAAGAGGGGTAATTAGTCATTCAACAGTTCCATCCCTCCCAGTCTCCTTGAAAGTGACATCCCATCATTAGTCTTATACAAACTGATGAAGGTGACATATTGAGGGGATTCACATAGAGCTGATGGATCGGTTCACTTTGCACTGGCAGCCAGGATGGAGCTTTTGGAAATAAGTGGATTTTAAAGCCAGAGTAATTGAAATGCCTTTAATAAAAAGCAACAAGAAAAAAAAAGAAAGTGCTACATTAGAGGTGGAAGCTTAGTCAGGCTTCTCAGTGATAGCTGTAAAGACTGATGTAAAGGGCATGCAGTCTTATAGCCCTGCACCAGCATGCACTTTGCAGGCATGCACTATTCACAATGCCAATTCCAGTGACAGGAATTAGCCTTGGGTGAAGACTTATTGAAAAATCATTGACTTTTAAGTTTGTTAAGTAACTGCCAGTGGCCTTCAGGTCTTTCATTGTAGTTCATTCTCATTTTTTCAAGTGTGTGAGTGTCAGTGCGCAACCCACTCCTCCCACCTCAACAGGCCATAATGTGACGCTTCATGACATTTACATCAACTAGACTCATTTACTTCTCTTGTCTTAAAAATATAGTAACTCAAATGGTGAAATGGCGTGTATGTGTGTGTTTTCATACGTGCATGTGTTTGTATTGATTGAAATATGTTAGGCCTGGTGGGAAAGCTCATTGAAATCCAGTGTGTAGTCTATTAGTGTGGTTCCGTCTGTGAGTTTGTGTCTGCAGGGACTCTGACTGATAATGGAGTGTGAAATTAATCTCCAAAGGGAGGCGGAGGAAGGAGTAGGCTGAGAGGCAAAGAGAGAGGGTGTAAAGGGTAGGAAACAGGGTGAGGGGAGATAAAGGGGAAAGAAAAAAATGGGAGAAGGTGAAACTGCACAAATAGAATAACAGAAAGATAGTTAAAGGATAAATCTGGCATTAAAAATAACCAATTTCATTATGTTTATTTTGCTGAAAACTAATATGCCCAACCTTTTATTTAAAGCTGCTATATTTTAAGGATCACATGGAAATGTGAAAACAACTTGAAATTTAAAAATAAAAAAAACATACAAAGAAATATTAAGTGAATCAGGACTGAAATGTGATTGATACGAGCTAGCGTTAGTGGGCTAGTGTTAGCTTACAACAAAGTACAACATTAACAATCACTATTTGTAACATTCAAGACGAGCAGGACAAAAGTGTTGTACCAGTTGTTTTGGATTCGAATGTAAGCTCGCGAGGCCAGGAGCAACATTTATAGAGAGGCGATGTAGTCTGCCGTTATGTATTATTATACTTGCTGAGAGAGCGGAGACGTATGCAGAGGTATACAGTGAAAAAACGACGTGGCTATCGAGGCTGTGGAAAAGCAACCAACTGTGAACCAGCACCAGCCCAGCAAAAGAACTTGGTGCGCTTGGTCAAAAAGCGGAAAAAGTGAACCCTTTAGAAGGTTTATTAGGCTACAAATTATTCCTCAGAAGGGGGTAGAGACCAAAATAGAGCTACAAGACTCAATATTGGCACAGACACAACTCTGGATGAATGATAATGTTGACAAGGGGCTTGGGATAAGGAAACACCTTTGCTGAATAAGTTCCAGCAATGAAAGAAGAGCATACTGATAAGTGTAAATCATATTTCTTTTTCCCCTCCAGGGTTCAGGCCGTTATGCCATCTACATCGCCAACTATGCCAGTGGCAACGTGGGCCCTCACGCTCTCATTGAAATGGATGAGGCAGCGAGTGATCTCTCTCAGGGCGTCATCGCCCTCTCTAACGTGGCAGAGCAGGCCGGAGTCAACAAGTTCACTGGTAGGTATGAAGAAATGACTGTGGGTGTGATGTAGATCATCATCCAGCACTACTGGACCTTCACCCTGATTTACACAGACGTCTGCAGAGGAACATGTGCCTGTTGTACCCATGGAGTCTGAAATATAGGACTTCAGTACAGAGATGGGAGGCGAGTAAGGCAGAGCTGGAGAGGTGCCAGGTGAGAAAAAAAGGGAAAAAGAAAGAGATGAAAGAGAACATGATGAATGTAAGCGTGAGAGAAGAAAGAGAGAGAAAGAAGTGTTAGTGAGCTCTTTTGGCCCTGTCAGCTGTTTACTCCAGTCAAAGTCACGGGGAAGAGAAGGCGAAGGGCGACACACACACATATATCAGAGCAGCTCAACAGCCCAGAGATGGCATCCATCACAGCCTGCTGTGGTTCCCCCAGACTTCTGAAGGTGTGAGCACAGGTACGTCACTACAGCACAGTGTGTTTTCTATGCAATCAGCCCAGTCAGTCTGATCAAAGTGTTTCTGTACATGCCAGGAAGGGAAAGAAACTGTATATTCTGAGGTTAAATTAAAGGCACGCAATGCAGGAATTGTTGCGAACTGCAAGCACCCCCTTCAAAAAAAAAATTAAGCAAATATAAGATTCACTATCGTTTCAGAATAAGCTTTGCCCGCTTGGCATATTTTCTCACCATACATGATGAACAGACAGAAAAATGGAAAAAGAGAAAATACAGGAACCGGGCAGGTTCTCTACAGACATCAGCACACACTAAAAATCAGGATTGAGAGGGGTTATTTTTGTAATTTTATGTTTTGTTAGAGATCATGCATGTTTTTTTTTATGTTGACAGGACGTTGCTGGTGTTATTTTACACATTAGTCATAGAATAATTTCTGAACCTCCTACTGATCGGTTTGTAAGGGGATTGAAGTGGTCAGTGAAATCACTGGTGGGATGCAGCTTACTTTGTACCAGCTCAGCAATTTCACACCATCCTCTCTTTACCTGTTTAAATGACCATAAACTGCTTCTCACACTTAACAGCTCAGCGCTGTATCTTATTCATATTTCTTGCAGTCTTTTTCAAAATCTCCTATTTTTCAAACCTTTATTGTGTGCATTGTATTCATCAGTACAATGCATCCAATTGTCTCATATGTGGAATGAGTTTTTTACAATTTTCTTTCCAGCTGCTTTGCTGCAAAAGCTCTTTCTCTTGTGGGAAAATAAAGATCAGAACTGCCATTTTAAATGCGTTTCAAACTGAATGGATGACCTTGAAATAGATTTTTAGCAGTGAAATTCATCACCACATCTCAGCTCACTTCGCTGGCTTGGATCAACACTTCAGTTAACCCTGTGATGGATACCTGTTTTGGTATAGAAGCGAAGAACAATAACTGCCAAAATGAATGATGTCACCCTGATTTGTTTCTTTGATAATGGCGCTGCCTCTATGATACTTCATTGTAACCATTGAAAAGTCCTTGACGCTGAAGTAAGTTTTGGAAATGAGAGACGACTTTGTATTTGAACATAACAGAATCAATCTTCATCATCTGTGGCTCTTTTTACATGCAGAATGTCATCGAAGCCACCAGTGGGGCAGGTTGAGCCGGCCCAGAATGGCCGTGAATGATGTACGGTGGATGGCTTTGTCATCAAACTGCCGTTAATCAGAGCGGAGGGACAGGCAGTGAAGTTGTATATCTAATGGTTACATATCTCCGGAGAGACATTAGTGGTTTATGGCCATAGGGGGCGAGTGATATTTGTCTGGGCTGATGGAGCGGGCCAGTAAATCAGGAGCGAGTCCTGACTCACAGGACTGACTCTGCATACTGGAAGGGCAATCAAAGCCCTTTCAACTCCATAATTAGACTCTGCTGGTCTCAGATGAGACACTTTAGTGAGACACTTCACTTTATAGAATGTCATTGGAAAATCCTGCAGTGATACTGAGGGTGTATTGAACAGCCACAAAGATCTTTTCATAAGGAAATTACTGTTAGCTTTTGGTTAACGCAAAAGATTCTCAGCGTGTGTCCTTGTGTTTCTGTATTTATTTGTGCTGGTGCCTAAATGTGTTTATCAGTGTGTTTGTGTGTGTAGCCCATCAGAGTCAGTGTCTGTGTCAGCAGAAAGACCTGGCCTGCTTAGAGGAAATGGCCTGGAAAGACAGTAATGATCTCTCGTTCACTTATGTTATGGCACTGTTCTCTCTCCCTCTGTTCTCTCCGTTGTTTCACCTTTCCTGCTTCATTTTTTCTAGCGGTTCGCCCTCTTTTTAACTGATGAATTTTCTCTTACCGTTCACCTTCAATTCTTTGTCTCTGTGTGTGCAGGAGGACGAGGTGTCGTGGTTGGGCCTATTGTCAGTCAAACCCTGTCCGATGTGTTTTGTGACAACGAGTATGGACCCAACTTCCTGTTTAGGAACAACGGAGATGGAACTTTCACTGATGTGGCGCAGCAGGCTGGTGAGATGAACCTGTAAAGTTTAACAGATCAGAGCTTTATATTAAGTAGTTATAGACACATCCTGCAAAACAACATGCAGTGTAGGCTTTATTGTATGATTGTGAGTATTATGACCATATACCTGTAGGTGTGGAGGACCCCATGCAGCATGGCAGAGGCGTCGCTCTGGCAGACTTCAACCGGGACGGCAAGACGGACATCGTCTATGGGAACTGGAATGGACCTCATCGCCTGTACATGCAGCTGAATAACCGCAAACAGAAGTTCAAGGTGGGTCCAAATGTTTTTCCTGGGTATTCAACAACTGTTAATGCACACAAATGTCAAGTGGTGAACAAAACGTCGCCTTTAAAGTTTCAATATGTTTGAGGTGTGATGCGCCACAAATGTCTATAATACCTGTTCGCAATGCTGACACTGGAAGGTAAGGTGAAAAAGCTGCCATCATGGAGAGAAGACATTGGATATAGATACACACTTTTAGTTGTACACACACAGAAGAAAATGTTTAAAAAACAAAGAAAGGAGCTTTTCACTAATGTCAATCAATCAGTAAGGAGAAAAAAAATAACCCTAAATTATAATAATACAGCAAAGTTTGGGAACTTTATAGTGGGAATATTCAAACTGAAAAAATAAATGGATTAATATATAAATAATTAAATACATAAAAAATGAATAAATACATTTAAACATTCTAAAAATGAATACATGGGACAATTAAATAGGAAAGTAAATAAATAAATAGAGGAATTAATTCAAAGGTAAATAAATTACTAAGCAAAGTAACACAAAAAATCAATTGATCTCACATTTCTTTTAATTAATCGATGCCTGAATTTTTTTTTAATATTACATTCAATGGCATTTTAATATATTTATCGAGCCATGTATTTTTTTAATTTTTGCTCCATAAAAAATGTCTATGATATTACATCACATCCAGAGTAATAAATTCTCATTTCAAAGTTTCAGATTGAGGTTGTGGTTCCCTCTTCTTCTTCTTCCCCCTTTTTCAGAATTAATGTCTAATGAGCAAACAGCACAAAGACAGCAAGTCTCACCCATTAACTCTGTGAATCACGGGAGTTATCAATGCTAAAGGATGGCAAGTGAATTAGCACGAGTCAGTGCCGTCCCACTTTAGGATTAAGTGGGATTTAAAGACGAACGAGCGGTGATTTATTTAATCAACGACTATGGAAAACTCCTGGGAGACAGCCAGCAGTGTGCAGGTGTTCGTGTAGTGCGGTGAACAGCGGCGGGGACAGAGACTCTCCTGCGTGTAAATCTGCGGAGGTTTCGTGCTCGGTGATCTATCTGTCAGCACCTGCGACTGCATCTTTTACCAAAGAGATAAATGTCACAGGAGACATCTTTATAGGGGTCAAATAAGGGGTTAATATGTGATGCTTAGCCCAGAGACAATTCCATCAGTGTGACACACACACACACACACAAAATGCACTGAAATACACACACAAACTCACAGAAGACAAATTGAATTAGCTAGCCGATGTTTTTTTTAACTAAGATTGTTAAATCACAAGCCCACAACACATTTAAGACCCCTTTCCCCCACACAAGCTGACACTCCTACTAGCCGTGTTGACCTTTGGCATGTATAATGAAGCTGTTGTATCACTCCAGTAAACCGCTAATTAAATTGGGCTGAAACAGCAGCTTGCCTGGGCAGTGGAAAATGCCGATTAGGCCTGTTTGTGCTTTAATTAAAATCTATTGCCGAGGTTTTTCCTTGCAGTAGGCTTCACACACACACACAAACCCACACACATAAAATATGTATTTAAAGTGATGGAAACTAGTTTAAGTCGAAGTTGATTTGTCAGTTAATGTAAACCAAAATCAGAGCAGAAGGAATCTAGCATTTACATGATAATTCCAAACTATTAAACAGTATTGTAAAGTATCTATATAGGTTAACAATTATTGGAGATTTTATTTAGAATATTAGTTTAAGATCTGAAAAATAACTTAACAGTTATCTTATTTTTCCTTCTCAAACTTTTCCTTTGTTTTGGCGACAGTCCCTTTCTCTTCCCTCGTGTCATATCTATTCATCCACCTTGTAATACAGTAAATGTAGAACTGTCCCTCCCTCCCTTGTGGCCCTCAGTTGGCCATCCCCTCTCCTTCACCTGAGAAGCAGAAGGTCACTGTGAGCCCTCCCCACCCCCGGCTTTATGAGCCTTATAATTAAAACAGGGAGTAAATACTGGAGGGAGTGAAGGGCTGCTCTATAACTCTTCCCCGACTTATCACCGTGTCACTGAAGCGGGGCGATATCCGTTACTTTCTCGTGCAAAAACTCCTCTGCTGAGGAGACTTTTTTTGGGGAGGAGAGCTGCAGCCTACCTTTCTCATGCCAGAGGATGTAAGAAAAAAAGAAAAAGAGAAGGGCCTTTGTTCTTATCTTTGGGCTTTAGATGACACTTTTAGCCAGGGTGACTTACAGTGTGTGAGTGAGCAGATGACAGATGAGCAACTAACTCAAGGACTGGACACTGATAATTGATGGACTTGTTGGGGAAAATGAACTTGTGACCTTCAGGTTATGGAATAGTCTCTATAGTCACTGACTCGATCTCATCACCTGTTCATGCCTTGAACCGAACACATAAGATGACATAACGACAACAGGTTTTAGAGAAAGGTCCGTAGTGCTCTTTCACTGCTCCTCTTAAAGATTATGTGGCAATCATAAACTTTCATAGATTTTCTGCAGAAATGTCCTTAAGTAAGACACGTAACCCCTGACTACCCTGACTACAGATCAGACCAAAAAATCTCTTTGTGCATCCACTTCATCTGACTCAGTGAAGACCCGTTTTAAAGTTGCCTAAAGTTCGGCTGCACCCAGGCTAGCACACAAATAATAGTAGAATAATATATGAGAGAAACCAAGCACTGACGAAAATGTCCCGATGCACAAATATGTGATGAGCAAAGCAATGAGGAAGCATTTGATCCTTAATGCACCTGCAGTACAAGTCAAGTCTGTGATCACAATTTGGTTATAAAAAGGCATTTCCAGCTTCCTCCCCAGAAAATGCCCTGCATGTACTGATGTACCACGCGTCTGCTTTTTTTCTCAGGACATAGCATCCCAGAAGTTTTCAATGCCATCCCCGGTTCGCACTGTCATGGTTGGTGACTTCGACAATGACAACGAGCTGGAGGTCTTCTTCAATAACATCGCCTACAGGGGGCCCTCCGCCAACAGACTCTTTAGGTACTCACGCAAGACACAAACACACTCACACACACGCATACGTACACACATGTTATACAAGTGATAGTAAGTTTTAATAGCACTTTGATCATAAGTTTAATGGACTACTCTTGTGTCTTGATTTAATATTCGAAAACTGGGCTCGGAAGCTGAGAAGAATTTAAAATTCCCAGCCAAGGATACTTATCTAGTCTGGCATCCCGCCTCCTCCTCCACACATGAATGAATCTTTCATTAAGACAGTTTTAGGTCTCTTTTTGGCTCACGGTTTGGCTTCCTCTCTAGATAATATTAATGAACTCAGCCCTCAAAATGCAATATATGATACATATCAATTGTTAAGACTTAATAGTAGAATAAACCCATCCTGTCTGAATAAAAATCTGATCTGGCGTATTTTTCTCAGCAGGATGCACAAGTAATGATGAATGTTGCCATGAGCTGGTGGGTCAATTCATACTGAATATCAATAATTAGTGTAAGCCCCAGAGCTTTCCTGGATCTGAGTATTCCCGCAGGCCAGGTCATTGGATGAGAATTTGTCTTTCTGGACACGATGATGTCCGACAGAGGTCACTGCTCCGCAGCCCGTGGCTCTGCCATTGTCTAGTGTGAAGATGAATCAGCTAATTTAAATCTGCTCTCTGGCACTGAAAAAAAACAAGCTTAAACTTTTGTGCCCAAGCTAATTAATTCAATACCACTAATCAATATTTAGCTGAGCTGAGGCGTTTAACAGCCAGGATCAGCACATTAGTGCGCTGTGAAATGAAATTATAACTCGAGGAAATGCTTTGTCACTAAAGGTAAAGGCAGTAAAGGTAATGTGCAGGATTTCTTCCGACTAATGTCTTTTTAAAGGCATTCAACTCAAGGGCACAGTTAAAAACAATAGCTTTGGACCAAATGGCTTTACGGAAAGATGTTGATTACAATAAAAAAAAAAACCAGAAATAACAATGAAAAATCAATCAGAAAATATAATACATAAATGCATGAAAAACATGAATTATTTGATTGAAAGTTATATTATTATATATAACTGATGCATAAAAATGAAGGCAACATGTTTGCTAAGGTTTGCTAATCTTATCTACTTTTTGTAATACTTTATAACAACTCATCATATTTAACAAACTGATCACATGTTTTTTTATGTCCAATCTCAATCTGTAGAGTAACTAGAAAGGTTACTAAAAAGTAAAGTTTCTCTCTGAAATGTAGTCTAGAAAAAGTATTAAGTAGGATAAAATGGAAATACTCAAGTAAAAGACAAGTACAGAAATTAACCCAGCTACTATCCAACACTGCTTATATATTTATAGAGGAATTATTATTAATGACGAAAGCTGACCAAAGAAAGAAAGACAGCTTACATCAGAATCTGTATTAATGATTCACAGTGTTGTGATGTGTGTTTGCTGTGATGTTGATGTTGACAGGGTGAGCAGGAGAGAGCATGGAGACCCCCAGATAGAAGAGCTGAATATTGGGGAGGCATCGGAGCCTGACGGACGAGGAACCGGTGAGTGAAGCAGAACAGACAGCTGTCTGACAGCCATGACGACAACAGCAGCAACAAGCCTCATATCTGCTCTGACAACACGTGACCATTAGATGGCACCAGAGCTCCACTGGGTTTCCTCGTGTGCTTTATAAAAAGAAAAAAAAAAGACTTGTTCCACATAATTAGTTCTATGACTGTGGAAAAATTATGTTTCCCTGCATGGGGATAATAAAGGCGGCTTCCTGAAGTGTTTAGTTGCATCATTACAGGAGCTGTAGCCACAGACTTTGATGGTGATGGGCGTCTGGAGCTGCTAATATCTCATGGTGAAAGTGCAGCTCAGCCGCTCTCTGTCTACAAAGTCAACCAGGTGAGTGTTTGTGAGACATCTTAAAAGCTTCAACATCGGTTTGACACACAGTTGAGTGTGTTCCTAACCCGAACCTCCCCTGTTCTCCTTCTGTCTGTGTCTCAGGGGACCACCAACGCCTGGCTGCGAGTCATTCCCCGGACTAAGTTTGGTGCATTTGCCAGAGGGGCTAAAGTGGTATTATACACCAAAAAGGGCGGCCCACACACACGGATCATCGACGGTGGCTCAGGGTACCTGTGTGAGATGGAGCCTGTTGCCCACTTTGGCCTCGGTGAGTTTCTATTCCAAAGACACAAAACTATTTATGTGGGATTGAACCTGTAACCTCTGAGTGACAATGATATTCACCTCATACTGCCCTGCACATTTCTTCTCTTTTTTTCTCTGGTTTTCATGCTCAAAGCTTTTAGCCTCCTTCTGATATTGAGAAATACAAAAACATGTACATTTCTTGGCACAAATTTTTAAATAGGCATTATTTAGAATCTAAGTGGTAACTTTCTTGCCTGAAAACACCTTTTGAAAGCCTAGAAACAGCTTTTTTAGCTTTTTTAATTAGCAGAGTAATCACAATTCCACACTAAAACAGAAGAAAGATGACAAAATTCCGCAATGGGGAAGTACGAATGAGGTCAATACAATAGTATAAATCTGGGAAAAGCAGCAAACTTTCAAACTGAGGTGAATGTTTGCCATGTTTACTGTAGCCATCTAAGAGATAAACAGATAAAGAGAAAAGGACAGAAAGAAGCTTGCAGAGAGCAGCAGTGACAGGGAAAGCTCATGTGGGAAGCATTGTTTTAAGCCTGATTGGACACTCATGGGAGACTCAAAGAGATGGCAGACAGGTGCTGCAGCTGGTTAGTGAGACCAGCTCCTTTCCTGCTTCAGCCCCCTCAGGAGTGTCAGCCGGTGGTCATCCAGGCCTGGTAGTTCAGCCTCCGCTGCTTCCTGGTACTGTTCTGTGTCTGGACGACCAGGCACAGATCAAATCAATGCCTGCTTACTTAAAACGCACTCAAAGAGCAAACCTACCACACCACCATGTCGAGCTCCATCACTGCCGTTAGACACGTGAGACTCACTGCTCGGCACTAAATGACAGGGTGTCGTACAGGCAGAGAACAGGTGAAATATTCTTTGGCTCTCAGGCAGCACACCTGCTGAGTA
>CAFUXE010000620.1:282523-299862 GCA_903364295.1 Serranus cabrilla
AAATCTTTCAGGCTGCTGTGAAGCTTTAGCGACCCCTCGTGGAGGTCAGGACCCTCAGGATGGAAACCAGTGTTTAAGATTTTAATTAGATTGCTGTTTTAATTTAGCATTTTGTATGATTACAAATAATCTACATCTACAAAAGCAATGTGGACGGACTGATAAAGGTTCAGGTGTTGAACTGTGTGCGTGTTGGTTCTCAGACTCGCTCCTGTCACCTGCCATTAACACCCGCGCTGCTTAAAATACACTGAGTTTGGTTTTTCATTTGATCCTTGCTCTTTGTTGTCTCCCTAAGAATCAGGAAGCTTTCATCCCACTAATGATCAGCAAGCTTTCATCTCACACTCAGTAAGGCTGGGGCTGAAGACACAGACTCACACACACACTCGGCAACACACCACATACATGTGCACACTACCAGGGGAACGAACGCGGTCCTACAGGGTTTGCTTGCGCTCCCAATGAGCTGAGACCACAGAGAATATAGTCTGGCTTGGTCGACTCCATCTGCACGTCTGCCAGAATCTGTGTGCAGGAACGCAGGGCCACAAGCCACAGTTGTATGTGTATATATGCATGTGCGTGCATGTCCCCGGCTAGTGTCTGTACGAGTGCTTGGGCACGGTAGTGTACATTTGTATGTGTGCGTAGGAGAGAGTGTGTGTGTGTGTGTGCGTAGGAGTGTGACCTACAGCTGTGATGTGGATCACTAGTATCCACTGCTGTGAATAAGAAGGATAAATAATCCAAGGTGCTCTCTGTCAGCCGTTTGATATCGAAGCCAAATGCATGTGAACTGAGCAGAGAGCCGAGCGGTCCCGCAGCAGGCCCAATTTGCCAGCATTCAAAGCAGCTTGACCCCAACCAGCTGACATGAATGCAATCATTCAGCGAGACCGGAGAACATTGGGTCTCCCAGGAGGCTGGGAGTTTTCCTCCTTGAGAGCTGCTGCACAGACCTAAGACTACATTGGCAGTGTGTCAGCAGATAGACATAGTGACAGTGACCCCCCCTGCAAACAATCAAGCACTGACATCCAGTGTAATCAAGGATAAGCCCGCTGAATCAGCTGTACAACCGAGATGCTGTGACTCATGGAAACAGACGTGATGGAATGAGAGAAAGGGCGAAAGGAAAAATTGGAACAAAAGAAATCATGATTATTTTGGTTTGGATAGCTGTTGGAGAGTGAAAGATATTCCCTCATAGACACTCTGGCTCGTACATGTGTCTATTGCCTATGTGTGGGTTCTGGTGCACTTGTGTTTATTCTGTAATCCAGTGTGTTTGTGTAAGCCAGCTCCTGTTCTCGAGGTGGTACGTCGTAGGCCCCAGCAGGGAGTGTGTGAATGCTGTTGATCACCTCCTTGCCTTTTTTCCTCTCCACTTGTTTTTAGAACCTGGTGCTCTCATGTTTCAGCATGCGGATGTTGGTGAGTGTCCCGCTGCCCCTGTGGTGGTACCCGTAAGCCTGGCGCTGCCCCTCCAGTCACCGAGCGCTGCTGCCCGCAGACGACATGCTGCTGCTGGGGCTGGAGCTGCCCGAGCCCCGGTCTTCAAACACGCTGATCTCTAGCTGAGGACACGCAGAGTGTCAAGGATCATCATGATGGAGAGAGTATTAAAATACAGAGTTGAGAAAGTGCTGGCAGATACAATTTCACAATCCCTGACAACAGCTCTGGATCCTGTCATAGCCAAACCCTCTGCTCACTCACTCACACACGGCAAGTCTACAAGAGTCTTTACTGCTCACTACATGTTTTATCCCAGTGTTGTCATGTTCATGTCGGGGTGCACAACATAAACAACTGATCTCAGATTAGGTGCGTTCATGGGGTTTGTATTTGGGAGAGATCAGTGACTTAATGACTGCAAAATCCAACAAAAACACACAAGGAGTCTCCGTACGTGTCTGCTGCTTTCTTCACTCTGTGTCCCAGATTTACTGATGCTCTCTAATTACATGCTGCTCATCTCCAAGGTACTCCAGATAAAACTGCATCTTGTTTTTGTCTGAGATGAAGATAAGTCTCAAACTAAATGAGCCGATTTACCCACTGAAGGGTAGGACAGGCAGTCTGCAAAGTGGATGATGGATCCGAGCTTCATAGGTTCTAATATCATGAGCAGTAAGACCAGTTTTAACACAAGAATTCATTTAAATTGGCCCTTTAAGGTTCAGGAGGTAACCTTTTTTGAAAAATAACTCAAATTGGGTTAAATTTTCACTACATCCTGGCCATCGGGACTACTGAGACTTTTCTTGGTGGGCCGCTTGACAATGGGCCAATGCAACGCAAAATATACATATAAAAAAGACAAAACCAGGTTGATTCTAGAAGGACGTAGGTGCCACAAGCAGTGCACAGAGGCAATGCAATGAGTGCAAAGAGTGCACAAAAGAAGCAGAGTGATACAAGGTTGAAGTCCCTTAAGGCTGAAGCTGCCAAATGTTTTAAAATAACTAATTATATTTGGGTCTGTTTCCAGTAACTCCCCACAGCCCGGTGAGTCTGAAGGCACTGACAGCAGAGAGGAGAGAGAGCAGAGCGCACCAGTTCAACTGTTAGCTGAAGTGGTGAGACAGAAGATAATAGTATCAGATAATTAAGGGTATAATGTTGTCATCATCATGTGTCAACAACGTCTTGCTGTCACATCAGCAAAGTTTTGAATAAAGCTGTCATCATGTCTCATATTTTTTAGGATATCATACGAATCCCGCTGTAAGAGTTTCCAAGGGAATCATATGAACTCCTTCATGAGAATATGTTAAAGTGCATGAGACAAAAAAATCCTCCTAGTGCTCCTGACGGCATTTGCAAGAATCCACTGTACCTGAACGAAAGCAACCAATCAGAGCCAAGCTGTCTCTGACGCATTGTCAATCACTGCTTGTGAGATGGACAGCTGGCTAGTTAGCTCGCTAGCTTGCCAATTTCCACTTTGCCTTATTACTGAACTCCTATGCTGTTCTTTGGGAGAGTGAGGTCTCTAACTAGACTTCACAAACAGAGACCATATTGTATAGGAGTGTATTGACTAATAAGTGTTGGTAATGGGTTGGCCCTGTGACTTGGAGCCTGTTCTTTGAGCCAGGCCCGGGCCAGCTCTCTGTGATGGTCTACTGGACACATTCTCTCTTTCTCTTTCTACCTTTTAACTACATGAGGAACTATGCTGGGATCACTCCCACTGACAAAGAGAGGCACACATCTGGCCAGAACATACAATGAACCACATTAAGAGTATATATATGAAACGATTTGAAACGATTGTGATAGAGCACCTTATTTTGAAATGATAAAACACTACAAGCTTGAGAGAAAGAAACATCACTCGTGTATAAACACCTTAGGCTGCTGATTCATCACATCACCCTGCTTCTTTTTCACCTTTTCCTATCAAAGGACATTTGACGGAGCAGGCATGCTTTTTTCAGCCCTGTCCTGCTTCAGATTTACTCCTGGGAATGACAGTTGGCCATTGAATAGCTACTCTGCAGCAGCTGGAGTTTAAGTGCCTTGTTCAAGGGCACATTGATTGTAATTTATGAGAAAGAGGAGGTATTTCTTATTCCTTTACCCAACCCAGATGTTTCAAGCAGTTCCAGTGAGTCGAACTGGTGACCTTCCACTTCTAAACTACTGCCACCTCATCCTCTCACTCTTGTTAGTGTGTTTCACTGCACCGTTTGGGCTTTTATCTCATTGTTACACACGAAGGATACAACCCTCATTCCTCTCTCTATGGGGTCTGTGAGCAGCAGCCCTCGGGGAGCGTAGATCTTCTCATTCTGCTCCTGGATGTATCCTGATATCTTCTTCAGCACCTGCAGTAAAACGGTGTTGGAAAGGGGTTAAAAAGGTACATTTGGAGATGATACAGATTTGATTAGAACCATTGGAGGCAAAATGGGAATGTAAAAAAAAAAGAGAGCAGAACATAAATCTAGCAGAAACTCATCTGAACAGGACTTCCAACTGGGGATCCATTACCTGCACATTTCCTTTTAAAGTGCATTCTGTACACGTTATAACCATGTGCATAAAAAAAAAGAGGCTAAACAAGGGCAGGGCTGCAGCAACTTTAACCTCCTGAGCTGTCTTGGGTGGAAAAACTGAAAAATGGAAGAAATGAGTTTGCACTCCTTCTGCACATAGTTAGCATACGCATAGGATACTGACTCTCTCGAGTCATTGCCCGTCTTTATTTTTCCTGAACGTTATAATCTAAACTCAAAGTAATTCCATTATGCTCTAAGTACTGCAGTTATTTTTATACATAGTTCCAAGCCACTCATGTCAAGCAAGGCTGTATGGAATTGAATTACTAAAATTGACTAGCTTGAGCTTTTTTCTTTTTGAAGTTTTTCCATTTGGAAGCTTTAGTTCCTAATTCCAGAGATGGCTCTCTCAGGCTAAATGTCATGCCTTGGTTAACTGTCAGGGCAGTTTGGAAGCACTCTAAAATGTGAGGTGGACGGTTTATTTGGATTGCATTGGCACTGGACTTATTTCTCAGTTTTGCAAGTGAGTATTGCATCAAATGTGCTAAAAACCACAGAGCAGCAGTGGAGTGAAGCTGAGCACTGAGCTCAGACCGTGCCTTGGCACACAAATTCAAACAAGCATGTCTGTATACATTCTCCTACGCAATACCGCTACACACACAGTTTGCCCTGGAGACGAGGAGTGTTTAAGAAAACCTAAGCACTGTGATGTGTCCCTTGTTGCTGCTGATAGCAACCGGATGACTGATGCCTGCTGCTGCTAAATGGACAGATATTAGCTAAAGTGGCATCATTAGAGCAGCTTATTCACCCTCAGCTATGCCTCTGTGGACACCAACAACACTGATGTGCCATGCCTCCCGTAAACCGTGCCTAACCATGTCAATCAGCTACACCACGCTCCGCCGGGCCTCATGTACACTGAGAGAGCTGTCACCACTCCTAATCTTTACCACATCTGCCTGTCTGTACTGAAACAACACACATTTGTATCACTTAAAGGGGACATATTATCGTCATTTACAGGTTCAAAAAGCGTTAACTGTCTGTCTGAACATACCTCTATTCATTTGCTACTATACTGTTCCTGCAGTCCTCCTTTTTGGCAAACTAATTAAAAAAAAAAATTATTTTTTTTATTTTCTATATTTAATATATTACTACTCCATTGTTAAAATGGCATTACATTTGGTGAAGAACACATTGTGACTTGATGAGGACTTGAGTGCAAAGACTTCAGACTTCCACTGTACATTGAAAGGAAAATGCTGTTCTGATCTGGGAATGTGTAACATTGCGAAACAAAATAAGGTCCAACTGGAAGAGAAACAAAAGCAATCAGACAAATTTTAAACAAGCAAACAGTGAGCCATATTATATACAAATTTAACAAACTGTCTGGCTAACATAAGGGTTTGTCTTAAAACTGTCTGACCACTTGTGTTTCTTTTCCAGTCCGACTTCTTCTTTCTTTTTTTCCTTTTTTTTTTTTAGCAATTAGCTGTTTAAAAAGATGAAAACAGGATCCATGTTACAAGCTACAATAATCCTTTGAAGTATGCTGTATTTGGATGTAACACGTTTGTGTCTGAGTTATTAAACATGACAGATTCACTTCCTCTTTTGTAAGTTAACTAAAGGTCACTGCAGAACTCCAGCCTTGAGAGATTAAAACAATAGAGACTGAGCAACACACTGAGCAGCGCTCCTCTGGGATGTCAAAGGCCTGTTACAGCTGCAGGCACAGCTGCTAATATAGTGACCCCTGCTAGTGGAGACTAAACCACAGAAGAATCCTTGTTTCTGTCTCCCACAGGAGGAAGAAGAAGAAGAGACTTCTCCAACGAAATGTCTGGAAAATGTTACAATCTGGGAGCAAACAAGACATGAAATTCTTCAGTGAGAAGCCATTTAAAAAGCCATCAAAAGGCAGTGGTTTACGCCATTGCGCTGCTTTAAATCAGTCAGATCTATGTCAAGTACACCTAATCAGAAAGCAATCAATATTCAGCTTGGAACAATCACAGATTCTCCGCAAACTGTACGACACAAACGTGTCTTTGTTATAAACTCCATCAAAGAGAAAGAAGCATCAGGGAGAAGAAGAAGAGACACACTGAGCCCTGACTAATAGGTTTACTGTGGTCCAGGGAAAAGGCCAATCCTTTCCCTGCTAGCGAACTCTCGGGGCAGTTCAATCCTCTTCAGTGTAACAATATGACAGTCAAGTACACAAGCTGTGCCGCTGTTGTACCGGCATGTCTGTGACAGCCCTTCTGGGAAAAGCTTTGTGAGTGTGGGTGTACGGCCTGAGACGCAAAGGTGTCACAGTCTGTTTCACATGCATGCCACGGGTGTTTATTCTTCTGCTAGAATGAAAGTCGTTTATGTCACCAAGTGCAATATAAAGGGAGTTTTATGTGTATGCATGTGTCTGAGTGAGTCCCATATGTGCGGCCACATTCTTGCGAATAATAGAAGAACAAAATAATCGGAGATGGAGGGCACATAGCATGCGTGAGGGAAGCTTTATGAATGCTTGTGTGCACATGTATCTGTTCCGACATGCTGGGAGCAATCAGTGTCCTTTGATTGGGTGAGATGTAAGCATCAAGGGCTCCGATGAATGTGCACACTGATCCACGCTCACTGGTGTGTGGCCTCTTTATCAGACACACACACACATATGCGAAGGAACAGCAGCAACTTGGGTGGTTATTTTTGATCATCGGCAGTGGTAGCGTCACTCAACCAAGATGATTAACTTAAACAAGTAAATAAACAACTCTCCCGTGGGGCTGATAGCATCTCTGTGTCTCAATGGAGCGGCTCCCAGCTGACAGGGAGATGAAAGGAGCCGGCCGCTTGTACACGGCTTCAACGCGGCTTCAGGTCCTTTTTGTGCTTCTTGGTCAAGCTCCCAGTACCTCTGTACTGCTTTGATGGAGAAATGTTTATAAAAAGGCAACAGATGAATGTTTTGGGTGACAGAGATCAGAACACAGAGGCATGCTGGGACTTCACGCCACTCTAGTTTAATCTAAAACACCGGCAGATAGCCACACAGTCACAAGAGGATTAATCAAACTCACTGTGGATGTGATGTGTTATGTATGCTTGTTCCTTCTCATGCAGCAACAAGCTGCAACACAGCTGTGCAGAAGTTTAATCCCATTTCCTTTCTCAAGATGGACATCTTGGTTGCGCTGAATCTACTGTAAATGTCTTGTTACAGTTGGCGTGCCATGCCTTGCCCACTGGCACACAGGTGTGCTTTTTTTTTTTTTGACTCTGCTGCCTGTGTCAGTGTAAATAACTATGTCTTTGGACCTCAGAGAGCCAAAGTGCATTAGGAATCACAACTGAATGCTTTTTTTGTGTGTGAGAGAGAGCTGGCCTCCATAAAAATACGGCAGTAAATTAGTCTTGTGGATGGGCTTATAATAACCAGCTGTAAATGAATAATGGCTGAGATGAAATATTCATACAGCGACGCACGCTAAGAGGATCCAGATCTATTCAATTTTAGTTTTCAATTTCAGTTTGCATGTTCCCACAGGGCCTGTGTGGGTTTCTTCCAGGTGTTTCTGTTTCCTCCTCACATGCATGAAATTTGAAAGGTAATACATTTTGCCCGTGCTGGTGAATGCTTGTTTGTTTATATATTAGTTGTGTGAAAGGCTGGCGACCTTTACAGGGTCAAGTGTTGTCAAAAATATAGATTTTTTGGATATGTATTGATTCAGAATAATTTAAATGGTGGTATTGGTGCACAGGAATCAGTGGTGTGAGAGGTTGGAAACAGGTTCTGTAGAGCATGAACAGATATCTATCCCATTTGATCTTTTCTTTTGTCAGTTCTTACTTGAAAATACGTAAGATTGCACGGTATGTTTTGTATTTTACTTGTATTTATTGTCTTTCGAATGTGTGACAATCTCAGAGGCTCTTGAACACATGCATCATCTTAGGATAAATACTGCTCACATTAATGTGAATAAAGGTTTAAATTATAGGTCATTATAGTCACCCTCTAATAGCCAAAGTAAGAAAAGTCCTTGTTTTCATGTTATATTCATCTTTTATAAAAAACCTAAAATGTTATGTCTGTACCTGGAATATTCATATTTTATTGTATATAAGTATTGGATCAAAGTTAGATATTCAACTATCAGGGCATACTCGGCCTCTTGCCCATTACAAGCTAGAATAGACTCTACATCCCCCTGCAGCCCTCAATATGATATTCATGTCACAAAAAGGACGAATGGATATTTACTATTTTCTATAATTACAGCAACAGTCCAGTGCAACAACCAAAAAGATTTTTTCCTTAAGGCTTCAGGTTTGCTCTACGATCCATAAGTCGTCCTAACGGACAGTTATGAGACTGTGGCCTCAGGAATAATAATCCTGTTTCCTATAAAAGACCTACTTTAGCTGCAGAAAGAAGAAAACACAAGGTACCCATACGAAAACAAGCTCTACAAAAACAAAGCCCGGCGTGCTCTCAGGAAATGTTAGAGTTATAAAAGCTGTGGAGGCTTAGAGGAATAAGTCAGCATTTTGGTAAATATTTGCTTTCTTTTGAAGAGAAGATGAAAAGGTCGATGCCGCTCTCATATCTGTGCATTAAGTACAGAACTGAAGCCAGAAGGCAATAGGCATTTTTCACAGCAGATAATTTGACTTTTTAAAGCAGGAAAGGCACAGGTGTTACTAATAACATTAACAATGGCTCTGTTCTATTCAAGTGTAAGCCAAAATAGTATGACAGTGAGCCAGCATGCACATTACCACGACCCCGAAACTGAAGCACCAACATGGAATTCAGCCATTACTAATTTTATTTTTTACACCTGTGCTTTTTCTATTGTGACATGCCAGAAAGTCCTCTGTGAAAAATACACATTGGCCTATTTTAGCAAAATAACTGAAAGCAGGGGGAAATACCTAGCATGGCTAAATAAAAAAAACCCTCCCAACTCATCTAAGTCTCCCCGGTTAACATATTTTAGCTTGTTTGTTTGAACACAAACAGTGATTTCAAAAAGCTTCAGAGTGCTAGAATCTAAGTGTTTTATTACCTTTTCATAGCGTGTCTCCATGCAGAGGAAGACGATATAAGCTGTTGCACAGGCCAAACATCCTTCCAGGTACGACTGACCTCCAATTTTTTCGGCCTCCACATAGTAAGAGTTCAAGGTCTTCACCGTCTCCTCGAGCAAGGTTCGCTCAATCTACTTACAAACACAAACAAACATCCAGGTAGAGATATGGAGGCATGCACACACCAAGAGCACGGAGAAAGGGAGAAGTGTTCTGGCATATCGTGACTGCAAGCTGTTCAGTTATAACAGTCTGCCAAACACGCCAGCTGCATTCTGCTCAACCCAAAGTACTTCTACTTTGTCAAATAATTCATCAGTGCACCTCACTTGAAGAAGAAACTTAGGGCTTAAATAAAAAATTACTCATAAGTGTGATCGCGATGTGCAGCGGTTTGAGCATCTGACAGAGAACATTTATATTTAAAATGTTTACTAATGGTCCCGTTGCACTCACTCCCTCTGTGTTTCTCTCTATTTGTGTTTCTTTCTTGCTCCGTGTGTGTGTGTGTGTGGGCTGTCTGCTTCAGATGCTAATTGCAAGACAAATCTACAACAATACCCAAACATAACACCATTCACAGATACTACTCTAACACAGCAGGAAGAGCAAAAAAACAGCACAGTCTTTCACAGTGCCTAATAAGTGTACTTTAGGTTCACCTCTCTTCCACACACACACACACAAGATTTTTAATACAGTTGTAATATTTCTGCTATTGTCTGCTGAGTTATTGCAGGATATTAAAGGTCATGCTGCAAAAATCTGTATCCATTTGTGGATGGGGTGGAAAGACTGTGTGTTTATTTAAAAGTTGACGCACAAGCTAATATCCATCATTCACATGTGTTCTGTCATCCAGGGCGCAGCATTGTTGTAATCTTATTGAGCTATATTGAGCCATCACTCTTCCTTTGTTGGAGAGTGTGGGTGTTGTTTCAGGTGAGTTGGGGTTTTGCACACATACCACATTTGCCTGGACGTGTGTGTATGTGTGTGTGTTTGTACTCACCCTGTTGTCGAGCTCTGAGGGGAACTTGGTCTGGAAGCGGCAGACGGTTCCTTCGCTGTAGTCTCTCTGGACAAACACTTTTGTTACCAGTGACGCACTGTGCCTCAGCTCCTGAAGGTTATGAAACTAGTTACACAAGAGAAGAAAAGCACATGTTAAATTGTGGACAAAAATAACATGATTTTATATATATATATATTCTCGCTGAGAGAAGAGTCGCAGGTCTCTTTGATTTTTGTTTGTTTGTTTCTTAGATCCTGTGCTTTATTGTGGCTCCACATTATACACAGGTAATTAAAATTTTCACAACTGTATTTCCTCTAGTTTTGAGTTGTATTTTTACCTGAGAACACAGCTCCAACTAGCTCCAACTAGGGCTAAAATAAATTGTGAGTAGTGTTTTTCAACAGCAGTGCGCAGAATTTCATATATTCATATAGCTTTATAGCCCTAAGCCTATAATTTCACTTAAAACATTGTTGTTCCTTTTGCACTAAAGTTCTAAATGAATAATAATATCATGAGAAATATTCTGCTTAACAAAAATAGGCTTCACTACAGGGTTATTTCATATAGACGATATAAGTATTGATTTTAAAGAAAACATGTTACAACAGTTACTTAAGAAGTTGGGACGCTGTCCTATTTGTAAATTAAACAGGATGTGATCATTTGCTTAAGCTTTTAGACATATATTCAGCAGAAAACTGCATTAAGATAATGAATTTGATGCATTCTGGGGGGTTTTAAACTTGCCCTAACTTATTGGAATCAGGGATGCATATTGTGATATTTGTTGTTATTAAGATATTTAATGACCTATATCTGGATAAAGGATTTTGTCCTCAGGTGCAGCAGGTCTCCACAGTTAGAGAATGGTACCATGTTATAGGATCATCATCAGCAGCAGCAGCGCAGGCGTAGCTAACACTCTCCCTGCATCCCTCCAGCATCAGTGGGCCCAATTGCAGTAATAACGAACACTTTGAATGACAACCCTTTACAGCACTTTGGTGCTGAGTGGTATGTTTTACACCCAAACAGTCATTCCCCTGAGACGGATACAGCAGTGAGCAAGTGGGCCAGTGTAACTTACCCCCTGCTGATCTAAATTACTCCCCTCCAGAGGATGGTAATTAGAGATACAGTAGGAGTGGAGAGGGAGGGAGCTAGGGATGAACAAAAAGGGGGTGAGAAAATAGAAACAGTCTCAAATATTTTTAGAATAACTCCATATTTCTGTTATAATCGGTTCCACATTTGAGCAGTTGTTATATTCACTACATTTTAGTCAATGGATAGTTTGGCGAGCTACTGCAGTGTTTGTGGGTTTGAAAGCAAGCAGAGTCCCTGTTTATGAGGTTACCTGCATGTCTGAGCCTGAGAGAGACATTTCCAAGTAAGCAGACATGCTACAGTGCCAGCCTTTCATCTCTATATAGGGTATATCACTCACAACCAGGAATAGCATCCAAGCTGCTATTTTCATCAGCCAAAAGTCAAAATCATCCCACAGCCACTAGATCTCTCTGTCTGCCAGAGCTTTTAATATCCTTCCCTTTGTGTCTTCTCTGTCTCTCTAACACTGCCCCCCCTCTTCCCGCACTATCTCCCGGCCATCATGATGAACAACAAGTCACTCTATTAATAGAAGCAATTATCAGGACACGATTGAGAATCTTTTATCAAAGTTAGAATCAGCTGGCTGAGAGTCACTTTCATTAAGATTATACAGGTTTTTTTGTTCATCAATGTGAGAATGGGTGAAGTTGTGTGTGTGTATGTGTATATATAACATATACATGGAAGTATGTGTGTAAGTGGCAACACCACAAAGGAAATGTGATTACTTCAAACAGCTATTAGTAGTCAAAGTAGACAGTATCCAGAGTACAGGAGATTATAAAATTAGATTATTAGATTAGGTTTGTTAAAAGGGGAAAAGAGAGAGAAAGATGAGGTAAAGAAGAAAAATAAGATGGAAAGAAAAAAGAGATTAAAGCCTTGAAGAAAGAAATTAGGTAATATGGAAGCAATCGAGGAAGGAAAAGGGGAAAAAATAAGATAAATAAATCAAGGTAGACAGGAAGCAATAATGAAAAAACTTAAAAGTAAAAGGTAGAGGTAGATATATGTTATGAAGACTCTGGGAGGACATCCCAGAGTGAATGAAACTGGCCAGTCTGCCTTGTTCAGTCACATGTACTTCATTCAGGCCAGTGGGACATCACCGTGTGTTTTGACTTGCTTTTGACCTACTGACCTCCGTCTTACATCTCTGTGCTACATGTAGCTCACAGCTGAGCAAAGCAAGCGGGAGTCATGTGTGTCTGTGGCAGCCAATCAAACACGGAGTCCATTTATTTGTTCACACACAGGACCTCAGAGGACATCATCCCGTCATCGTCATCACAGTTAAATGAACTTGAAAACTTGCGTTCCAGAGTTTAAACTGATTGCTCTAATGGTCGTGTTTAAAGGTCAAAACTGATGCATGTCATGTTCTGCTTGGGTCATTTGTAGATTTCTGTACAATCTGGTCCTGCATTTGGTGTTTTCTTCCAATCAAACATGCTTCTCTTCTCTGCAGCTTAAAGTCTGATAACCAGGAGTCGTGCAAGCTCTTGAAGTTACTTTCAGCCTCCTGAGTCCTCCAACAGTTATTCTGCTTGATACTAGAAGACTTCATTAAACATTTCTTGAGTCACACGGTGTTGATGTTACCGGCGGAGCGGTCCTGTCTGTGTCCATTTAAGCCTTTAAGATAAATGTTTTCTGTTGGCAGAGTGCTGATGTTTACTTTCCTGCGTGGGAGATCAGGGTTCAAACTCAGCCTATTACTGGGTCTAAATTTAGTCCACAAGCAGACAGCAATGTTAAAATGTCATACAGATCACACAGGACTCTATTAAGAAGCTCTGCATTATGCGGCACTGCCTGACTTCTCCTTCCACCCACACACCTATTACTTTTAGTCTGCTTTAGATTTGTTTGCGCATTGATTAAAAACAGAGGTGAAGTAAACAGTGAAAATAAGTTAAAGAAGGTTGTCTTACTGCCAGTTAAGAGCCTCATAAAAAAACACTGTAATAAAGCAACTAAAGATAGAAACAACATAACAATACAGCAATGCATTTCACAATTTATGAGCGGAATAGCGACTGGCTGACCACACAAAAAAAGGTGAAGACCCAAATAACTCTACGTCAATTCAACTAGAAGTGAAAGATGACACATGCTGCATCAATGACCTCTAATGACCCCATAAAATACAACTTTTAACATATTTTCTTTGTCATTCCTACTCTGATAGCCTCCCCCTATCTATTTCCTCCAGCTTGGATCTGTAGGTCTGTGTTATTCTCATTGCCATGACATGTTAAGTCACTCCGACTCAAGGAACACATAGCGACAGCACGGGTGGATGCCGCCAGTGGGCAGGCATCGCAAAGGGCACACACGCAATTACAGCACAGTAAATACACTCAGAGCTCGAACATTACATTCTCGTCTCAAAGCTCCTTTTCTGTATTCTTCTTACATGCAGCTCTGTCCTTTCATCTGTTCATAATATAACTGCTTTTCTTCCACTGGGAGCAGCATTCTTCATGTCTGCTGCCAAGCCGGGTGAGCCAGAAGTCTATAAATCATTGAAGTTTCGACAGTGTTGACAAAACTGTCACATTTCCATGACATCTAGGTGGAAGATCAGTGTCTGTGGGGCCAAAGCTGGAAAAGGAAATCTTTTTTGGATAAAGGTGGAGCATAGTTTCAGCTGAGAGCTGATTCTGTGCCAGCCTCTGAGATGCTCCGACACATTATTTGTCAACAGTGTAATACTGGAGCCAGGGTTAGCCTACAGACTGAGAGGAGGATCTGGCAGTAGTGGACCTTAATGGATCCAGAGACCATCCATGCAGCACAAACAGTCTGCAGCATGAGCTGAGTGTAACTCAGTCACTTAACGTAGTCATTTGCTGACTTGGCATACAATAAATGTCATAGAATGAGTTCTAATATAATAAAAGACAGAGCGAGAGAGAGGCAGGTGGATAAAAGTATTGACTCTGCTGCTCATCTCAAACTCCAATCTCTGATGGATACAAACTGCAGTAGCCTGTTCACATTAAATATGTCATGGATAATTGATGGGCCTTGGACATAAAATCCGTCATGGTTGCAGACACTGTGTGATGTGTATGTAGTGTGTGTGTGCATGCACGAGCATGTGATGTGCGTGTAATTGATGGGACTTGGACAGGGATACTGGCAGACCACCAGAGGAAATCAGGGCCATTCTGCCAATGTCTTGCAGGCTCAGGAAAAAAAAACACAATCATGAATCCTGTCCAACTTGCTGTCCACTGCACCTTTACCTGCATCATCATTACGCTTGAATTACAACTTAACATTTTATAAAATATAAATGTGATGCTTTTAAATGTATGCACCTCACACATTAGCTACACTCATTACCTACACATAGTGCTTGCACAAGTGGGAACTGGCTCAAACTTGCTGTAATGGCTGTCTCCTCTAGTGAGATCATTATTATGATAACTAAGGCAGCTATGTCTTCAGCATTATGGTGACATCACCAAGGACACGAAGGGGGGGAGAGAAGACATGCTGCTGGCCTGAGAGCCACCAGGCATTACTGGGGCTAAAAATACACCAGCAAACACTGTTAGTTCTGTTTGGAGTTGTACTATGTGAGAATGCCACCAATTCTGTTGTGGACTCCGTGTATCGTCCTCTAGCTGAATTGAGTTGCCAGTCATGTTGATTACATTTACTACAATATATGGAAAGCTTGTTCACAATGTGGCTCACTTAAAATGCAAGGACGAAGGCTTGTCAAGCTAATTTAAAAGTATGACAGAGGGGGAGAGAGACTGTCCCTGTCCATGGTGCTGACTGCTCCATCATCATCACCACTCACCAGGCTCCTCAGCTGTGAGCCTACTGGGTAATCTTCACATGGGTGACATTGGTTTCTGTTTCTGACGAAGAAAAATGTTTAAAAAGCATGACAAAACAATATGTATGGTAAAAAGAAAAGGAATGAACTCTAAGGAGGTCTCCCTGTTATTACAGAGCTCATAAAGTGTGATGAAAGTAAGTGAAATGGAAGCTCATGAATGACAAATATTTCCTTGCGTGAAGAAAACGTGACATGACTCTGTTACTCGACTTTAAATTCACAATAAACCGGCAACACTCGGCTATTTTCACCGAATTAAAGCAGCATTTACCACCAAACCGAGGCACAACAAGCTAAATATTCAGTTTTAAAACACTGCATTTCTCAACCTGCATTTATTTGAGGAAAAAAACGGAGGTACAGAATCATTTATCGTTTTTTTTTTTCATGAAATACGAAAGAAAAAAAGCAGCGGAAGAGCTGAATTTCTTACCTCTGTCGCCATGTTGCAGTGAGAGGGTGCAGGGTCTGTCCCGTGCTGAAAACGACAACCGTTTGCTCGTGCTGTGTGGGACACCGAGACTGTACGGCTCTGGCAGGAGGACTGCAGGCACGAGCGCGCGTGCACATGCGAGTGCGTGACTGAGCGCGCACCCCAGCGAGCGTTATCGCGGGATGGGGAAGGGGGGAGTTATGCTAATTACATAAGAATTTGTATTAATGCACAAACCGAGAATAATTGGCTCTCAGATTCAGTCGTCAAGGTCAGGCTTTCCACAAGAAAATAATCCATTGAACATTCATTTTATTTTGTTTCTTTTTGTGAGCTATTAATAATTTCATTGATTATCAATAATTCAAATAAAGTGCTTTAGTTACCTTTCGACCAGTCCAAGCAAAACAACAACAACCTCCAGTTATCTACTAAAAGCCAAGAGATGAATGTGGTTTCCAAACAAGCATAGTAACAATCAGATGTTCTAACTATATACATACACATTACATGCTCTATACAATGTTTTATTAATACTGAGCTATTATCACTTTCTGAAGAGTAAACTACATTGCTATGACAACTCTATAAGATTACAGAAGTGCTATTCTGATATCCATGAGATAAAAATATATGCGATTATTATTAAGTGACCAGAGAGTGACAATGCAAATCCCTGGGGAAATATTAGTGAAGCATGAATCACTTGTTACTCAAATGTATTCAAATTAAAGCCTGTTTTCATTTTTAGGCATTGCTGTACAGTCATGCAGTAGGTGTTTACTGATGCCAACGCCGCTTTGGTTCTGGTGCAAAGTGGTCATGCTGCAGTGACTCATACAGCACCCATATGTTTAATGCACCGTGTGTTTAATGCTCATATTAAACATTCATCAGAGCCCACTTCGGTGTTCCATATTGTCACATTTTTCCCTTTCAAGAAGAGCAAACTCTTCCAGTTCACCAGCAGATCAAGGTCTTACCCGGTTTGAATTTTTAACAAGGTTGACTTAAAATTCACAAATATGACGAAAAAATGGAGGCAGCAGAGATAAAAGCGCACGTTTTTGTGCTCCTCACGCTCCCAAGGACAGAAAAATGTTTTTCATTAGAATGAGGACTCGGGACAAACATAACGAGTGAAATCACTTTGATGAGGCTATTTTTGGGGTGAAACTCGTATTTTCTTTCACTTGTTTGACATCCTGAGTCATGACATGTGCTGAAATTAGTCACTTTCTCTATCACTACAATACACAGTCCCTGAGGTTTGCTTAGATCACATTTCTGGCAGAGACACTCAAATGCACACACAAATATATCCACAAAGACACGGCAGCATCCAACTCTTATGAATGGAAACAGAATCCAAAAATAAGACGGAAGAGCTTTAACAAAATGAGAATTATGCAGAACTAATATTATTTGCCAAGATCCTGCTGCTTGCTCCAGATTGCTTGAAAAGATGCGTATCTAATCACATGCTGGCAGAGGTTCCTTTAGGGTGTGTGTGTGTTTATACCACATTAACGTGTCTTTGTATGCATGTGTGTGTATTCCCTGTTCCACATTCTGCACTGTTTTCTCCTCAAGGCTTTCAGTCACACATACACACACTTACAGTACACACTAACCACATCACATAAACCCAAGCCTAAGGAACCTATTCTGCAGATACAGCTCATTATCACTGTTCATTATACTGGATGTGCATAATGTGTAGGAAGTGGAACCAAAAACCTCTGGAAATCATATAAGGCTGTAATACTCATCACATACAAA
>CAFUXE010000620.1:318463-337389 GCA_903364295.1 Serranus cabrilla
ACTCTCAGAGAAAACCTGTTACTGCATGGACAAAACCTCCACCACAACTGATACACTTTCTGTAGCTGTTACATAACTCTGCATAATAATGTATGCATGTACTTTGTGTTTAAAATCTGTCAATAATACAATTTATTTTAAAAAGCAGCTGCATCTAAGAAACACTCAGTAGTATTTACTCTCCCTTTACTAAAATAGAAGGAACAGATTTCTGAGCCTCGGGGAATACACAGTAGGTCATACTAGTTCAGCAGAAAACATTTTTCTGTCCATTTTGCATTTGTGTAGGAGTTCAGCGAGAGAAAGACAACATGCGGATGTGTCTGTTGTCGTTCGCATCATCCTCTCCATCTTCTTGTGTGGTTTGGAATTCAAACTCTGCTTGGAGGGCATATCTGGGCGTCTGGCCACCTCACCCACACCCTCCAGCCTTTCCTCTTTAGAATCTCCCTGACACACACACACACAAACGCCCGTACCCACCACCACCATCTCCAAACACACACACACCCACACTCACTCATACAATTGCTGAGACACTCTTTTCAAACCATGCTAAACCTTTAGGCCCAACAATACAGGCTGGACCTAATCTTGTAGCCCTCGTCCAATCAGAGGGCTGGAAACTGAAGAGTGGAATTGATTGGCCGGTGGCCACAGGGGCCAGTTAGGGGAAGGAGAACAAGAGGAGACAACCATTGTTGATTGATTACCATGAAAGACACTTTTGTTACCGACTTGAAGGCAGTACACAGTGCCTGTATCAAGAGGAAACGCTAGCAGCCTTAAAATAGGTCACCGCTGAACTAACGTGTATACAACACACGTCACAGAGATAGTGAGGTGTGCACAAGACAATCTTAACACCCTTGCATGAAAGAGTAAGGTCCACAGATTATTAGCTGTGAGTGGTATTGATTAGCTGTGGTGCAAAGGTTAGCGGAGAAGTTTCTATCCATGAACAACAAAACGGAAAGAAAGCAGGAGCAGAGTGATGGAAGAGGAGAGGTGAGGAAATGTAGTCAATTAGCCTTGGCTATAAACTTATCAAACCAAAACAGCCCTTTATATCCACTCAGCGACGCTTTAAGTAATGATGACGACATTTTAGGGGTGACTTCAGCTCAGCGCCATCTCATGTTTCCACATCGCAGGTTATGAGAACTGCTCCAAGAGAAGATTGAGCTTGTTTGTTCTGCTGGCAGCTTTTCGATTCCCAGAAAAATCACTCCGCAGAGTCTGCAAAACACGCTGTAGTCCGGGAAGATAAGGTTGAAACATGTTCAACTCCATTCTCAAGCAAAGAAATGATTAGACGGTGAAATAATCCTATTCACAATCCCCCGGCTTTGGAAATAAGTGTGGTCGAAAATAATGTAAAACTATATGGGTGCTTGAATAATGGAGGGTTTTATTGACGTGCCTGTTTGCCTGATATTGAACCACATTTTTATCTATTTGATTTCATCTTATTGAATTAGATTTTATGGACAGACTACTGTTTCTGGAATTTTATCTTCTACGCTAGAGGCAAAGAACAATACTGTCCCTGAGTCTCATCCAAGTACACCTCCAACTGTTTGCAAAACACACACACACACACACACACATTCTCCTCATCTCATAGTTTGTACTGCCACATACAGATAATAATAATAACACAAAATCTCAGGGTGAAGTTAGGTTTCCTTCAGACATATTCTACCTGAATTTGCTTTTTATTATTCAGGGGAAACAGCCATGACTAATATGTTTCTTCCAACCCATTCATATTATTGTGGATAAAAATGCACAATCTGTTTGCAACTTAGGACTCTGATTTCACTACCTAGTCGTTTTATTATTGAAAAATTATCACTATTCTCTAGTCACCATAAACGAGCCAATATTAAGTGAATTTGCAAGTACATTCCCAATATAAATTAGTTTAGAAAACACAAAACTTGCAGTATTTCAGATAGAGATAGAGATCATTTTGTTGGTCTATACATCAATGGTGATATTTTATTCATGCATTCATGCAGCTTTAATTGAAAATGTTGGATTCAGTATGCAGTGTTATGATTTGTCTGTGACTCTGGTCTCTGCACACATCTTTGCAATTTGCATTTTCTACAACTGTACTTACTTATGTTGTCTTCTGACTACTGAATCAGTAGTTGCAACCTTCATCACATGGACAAACTCTGTTTGTCCTCCCTTGAACCCCCATTAGTTACTGAGTCACTTTATTATTTTAAAATATGACAGATTATAAAACTATTTGACCACAGAATGCATTTGCACTGTTACTCAAAACCACCTATTCATGCAATTTACTTTAAGTCTGTTGTTTGTTTCTTTAATGTGAAATGTTTTATATAATTATGTTTAACTGTGTTGTTTTCAGTCTGTTGTTTTTTTATCTTCTGCTGCTGTCTCGGCTGCAACTCCCCTGTAAAAAGCTAAATGTGAATATTCCTGAAAGATAAACACATTAAATAAAATAAAACTCTTTTCATCCTATTGTCGGCAGTCTCCAGTTGCAGTATGCTCCAGAATGTGCCCTAACAATCCCGCTATCAAGAAAAAATGTCAGCTTGCACCAGCGAACAAACTCTTCCCTATCATTTGTATGAACCTGCATTTACAGCCCATTCACACGAGCAGAAGCATTAATGCGTGACGTAGATCAAATGTTAGATGCAAGAACACCCTCCGTGTGAGCCACCGAGCCCACATCCTGCTCACACAGCTACGGCCCTTTGAATGTGAATGTGACCCTTCTAGTGAATATGCTGCCAAGGCCAAGGCCCTCACTGTGTCAGTGGCACTGATAGAAAGAGACAGAGGGGCAGCGTGCCTCTATTCACAGCCAACATACACATTAGCATAACTCCCATAGCGCGGGTAAACCACCTAGCCACCTGTAGCTGCACAGCCCACACTCTCTAACCTCACTGCAGCTCTCTCACACCCACTTCATTCACTTTCTTCTCCTGGATTTCTCGCATTTACATTTGTGCCTGTGTGTGCGAGTAAGTTTTCTCACTGTTGATGCCAGCCAAAGCCCGTTACGCCAGACTGTTTTGAGCTAATGAAGTGAGTAGGCTTGAATGGCAAGCAGACATCATTTGTTATGTGTGGAGCAACGTGCAGAGAGCTTGTTGAGCCCCTGACGATTACACTTAAGACTGGTAGAAAGTTTATAAATGCACCACGAAAACAGCATGACTAAGAGGGTGACAATGTCTGCTGTTGTGGGTGAGTTTCTGACCAAAGAATCTTGTGCATATTAGAAAGATTAATATAAAAAACATAGTTTGTTCTCTCTCTCTCTCTTTCTCTCTCTCTCTCTTCCATGTTAACTTGTAGAGGAGGGGTTTTGTCGAGGACAAGGGGTAGGAGGAGTGTCCTGGAGACCAATGGGAGCCTCCCCCAAGCTTGTGATTGGCTCACGCTGCTGTGAGTGAGTGCAGGGGAGGCCAGTAGGAAGGTGAGTGGTCTGGGAGCCTGTTAGGGGGCAGGCAGCAGCACAGAGCAGCCACCACTGCCTCTTAAAACCTAAGGTACTCCTCATTACAGCTACAGACTGATAGACAGAGCAGGGGAGGGCTGGAGACACTTCTAAGAGAGGGACAGGGAAGGAGAGTGAGAAACTGTAACCAGGGAAAGTTAGAAAATAAGCAGTCCTACTTGTGTGCTCACCCCTCCTTGCCTGCTGCCTCCCCACTCCACTACCTGAGGCACACATACACACACACACAGGGAGGTGTTTCAGGGAGGCTTAAAGGGCTGACTCTCCAGGGAAGAAGGGAATTAAACACTTTGTTTTCAATCCACGGCGTTCATACTCAGGACAAAAAAAGGGATTACAGCTTGTACGCCTGCCCCACTTGTTCCTCTCTTCTCTGCATTTTGTCTTCACTGAGTCACTTTGGAGACTTTGGATACAACCTTCTTGAATTGTTGGTTTGGGCTCAGAGAGGCATGGCACACGGACAAAAGAGCCCCAGGTGGGCATTAACCCAGGGCTCCTTCAGCTTGGCACTGGGCCTGTCGCTCTTCTCCCTCCTCCTCCTCCTCCTCACCGTCTCCGCCGCAGATGAGTACGACTACTACAGCTGGCAGTCGGACAACTTCCACAATGGCCGCTTCTACACCAAGCAGCCCCAGTGTGTGGACATACCAGCAGATCTGCGCCTGTGCCACAATGTGGGCTACAAGAAGATGAGGCTGCCCAACCTCCTGGACCACGAGACCATGCCAGAGGTCAAGCAGCAGGCGGGCAGCTGGGTGCCCCTCCTGGCCAAACGCTGCCACGCTGACACCCAGGTGTTCCTGTGCTCGCTGTTTGCACCGGTGTGTCTGGACAGGCCCATCTATCCCTGCCGCTCGCTGTGTGAGGCCGTGAGGGACAGCTGTGCTCCGGTGATGGAGACCTACGGCTTCCCCTGGCCAGAGATGCTGACCTGTGATAAGTTTCCCATTGATAACGACCTCTGCATCCCCATGCAGTTCACTGGGAACCAAGCCACCCAGCCACCAGGTAGGGCAGCTTTGTGCACACACACCCACTCCACCTCACACCCTCATTCATACAGACCAAATCATCAAGGCACACACACAAGTTAAAAGCCCAGAACAGTGAAAAAAAGTTTAACTGAAGTGTGGACTCTCAAGAAGCTGAATTAATGTTTTTACAGATGTTAGCATGACATTTTGCACAAATGTCAGTGTCCTTTTTAAATCTAAATGTGGCAAGCTCAGTAACCACATGATTAAATACATAAATACAACTTAAACTTAAGCTAGCTCTTTATATTGTACACATCCATTTTTAATGATGAGATATGACAGTTGCAGTATCAATACACAAATTAACTTTTTTATTTTTTATTCTGCATGATATAAAATGAAACAGCGGTTTTAAAAATATTACATTGCTGCTATATTATGACTTGTGTTGTGCGAACACAAACTACTATAGAAATACTTTGTCACTGCAGTTCAAACTTCATTAACAACATTAGTAAGACAGACGAGTGTCGAAGAGCCTGCAGAGTCAGAAACAGCGAGAGCCTGAAAACGGCTGTGAGGCTGCAGATTTCCTCGCATTTCAATGGTGACAGGAAAAAAGTTAAAGTGAGAGATTATCCAGAGTCAGTGAGAGAGACAGGAGCAGGAAGAGGCTACAGGGGAAAGTTCCTGAGTTAAGTGGGCAGTTCATGACGGCTCCCTGCCATCTGCATAAGCCTCAGGGGGGGACAGAGACACACAGAGAGACAGACAGGAGACTGAGAGACTCCGGCGGCCAGATCTTTCACCGAGTTAAGATTAATGGACTGTGATGTTAAACGCACCTCAGCAGAAAAGGTGACACACAGTCACATGCATACACAGACACACCTTTATCAGCAGACAGCTAATCAATCAATCTAACAACTGAGTGAATGGAGAATGTCTTTTTTCAAAGCTGTCATGCATGCAACTCACTAGCTGATCTGCAGAGTGTCGATAAAACGCAAATAGACCTGAGATGGATGAAATAAGAAGGAAAATTACCAAACTCTGAGGGATTTATTTACAAAAAAATGGAAAATATTATATAATTTTTCACAGGAAACGAGTATGAGAACAGACAGATGGGCCAGTAGTGAGCTGTGAGAGGGAGAGAGAGAGAGAGAGTGGGAACTAAATAGAGAGGAAAAAGGTGTGTGCATGTGTGTGTGTATGCACGGCGACTACTTAAGCAGCCTCTTCACAAAAGCAGTCAGTGCTGAGAGGGGGAGAGAGGGAGTTGATGAGAGTCTTTAGACAGTGGAGGGGGACAGTCCCCACTGTGTCCCAGCCTGCTAGGCTTTTGTTGGGTCTGGCAGCCAGCGGGCCAATTAGCTAGAAGGCCAATTACCGAGCTCCCGCTAATTAGTCGACATGACAGGACAAGAGAAGGAGGCTGAGAATGGGAATGGCTAAAGTGTGATTGTCCCTGAGAGAGCCGAATGGAGAGGAGTGAAAGGAGAGGGAAGCGGGAGAGTAAAGAGAGGCAGACAGAGTGTAGAATAGGAGAAAAGCTGCTTCCTGCAGCACAAAAAGTGTCTGCCTCTCTGCTTTCAATAAGGACTCCAAGAAAAACGCTTTATTATTCTCATTATTCCACTTCTTGCCTTTAACTGTTTATCACCATTCCTTATCTGCTTTGGTTCAACCGCTCCTGTGTGTTAATATTTCATTTGATGGTTTCTTAATATTATACTGTTTGTGCCAGAATGCTTAACCCTCATTGTAGTCCTGTCAATCACAACATATCATTGCTTTTTATCAATCATGTTCGCAGCATACTAATATCTAACTATGTACCCAGATAAAATAAGATAGTTTCAGGATTCTCTGGTGAATTCATGCAGAGCCGACTTATTCCATCAGGGAAAAATCGCTGTTCTGTTTTTATAGGACGGGTATCAACTATGTGACACTTTGGCTTTGCAGAGCCATAACTCATTCTTTTACATGCTCCCTGAGAAGGAGGCGGCTTCGACTTCATCTTTCACCTCCACAAACAGGCAACTGTTTGTTGATCCTATCTAATCAAATAATGATCGGAGGTGGATGGATTACAGAGCGCGCTGTGAGATCAGTGCAAATATGTACAGGGGCTTTTGCTGTTTAGCATTTTTATACACAGGAGAAAAAAAGAGAAGAAAAAATCTTGAATACAATTTAAAAAGAATAAATCTAAAGTTTAACAGTTGCATTTGAGTGTGTGCTTGTGTATATGTGCGTGTGTGTGAGTAAGAGTGTGTGTGTTTGAAACTGAGAGTGAACCCATATCACTTCTAGCCCGCAGGCTCAGTCACTGACATTTTGTTAAGAACCAGAGATTCTCAGATGTGCCGATGAGGCCATCGTGAGGACAAGCTTTTGGCTTTAAAACACACACACACACACAGCCACACACACACACACACGCACACACAGAGCCAACGATAACAAAAAGGAATTTCAGTTCAGAATTGTCAGAATTCAGTGTCCCGGGACGCTCTGTGTTACAGGACGTGGGCGATTCTCGTCACACAGGATCACATGAGGACTCTTGTGGTAATCCAGGTGAATCTTTCGGAGTTGGATCAATCACAGGAATTAAGTGCTGTTCTACCTGCTGCTCTCGATGTCCGGGAGGCCCTGATGCTATCTGAGCTATTCTGCAATTACATGATATAGCACGGTTCGAGGGCTCCTGTGGAAACTAACAGTACAGAGTCAGATTCACTTTCCACCTCTCTGTCATAGCCAAAACTGAGAGGAACACCTCCACCACCTGAGCTTAGGTTGTGTGTGTGGATGATTTTTTTTTGGCATGTGTGTGTGTGTAACAGGGGCCCATGGGGTGTGATTATGTGAAACACAAGTCTGGAGATATTATACCAGGGAATACAAGCAGACTGCTGACAAAAGAGGGCCCGGGCATCCAGTGAGTAAAGAAGCCAGGTCGTCGGGTAGAGAACAGTTAAAGCCACCCATCAACTGCACCGTAATGATGCTACCTTTAGCTGCTGGTAGCATCAGCGAATCAACAGGTATGATTCTGTGTGTTTAAGTAGATACTCTGTAATTCAGATTCTGCAGAAATTTCTCTTTAAGACAATATGCACGTTGTCCAGTGAAAGTCATTGAAATTGAATGGTGTGAAAGATATTGTCTGTCCTCGCCGCACTCATTGATGCGGCTAGTGTAAGTTACAACCGTGCTAAAGGAGACAGGCAGCGCTGTCAGGTCCCCGGCAGCACAATGGACGCTACTCATGTGGCCCTGGCTGCTATATGAAAGGGAAAATGTGATCCAATGCTCTGTCCATGGAAGACTGCCTCGGCCTTTTGAGAATGTATTTTCTCTTCTGTATAGGATTCCTACAGATGCAAGGAGCGTGCTGTGTTTTAGGGGCCCCGGGGGCTGCCTGTGGGCCGTGTTTAAGTCCTCCTCTGTCCGTCTGCATGCCGCATTTAAACAGATGTTAGGCCCTCCGACATAAATCACACGCTGCATTTCATCTCCGGCACAGTACCGTTTTATGTCATAAGTGTTGCTGCTCGTAACTTAAAGGGCCCAAATGAGGCATGAGATAGTGACCCGCGCATACTTTTAATGGAAAAGTTCTTCCCATAAAAGTCGCCGGGATGCTCTGGCCGAAGGGGACGAGGCGCAAGATACAGCAGGGGATCGGATGACGATATTGTTAGATCAGGTTATCTTTGGCGTGAAGAAATATGTGTGCGCGTGTGTGTGTGTAGGAGAAAGAGAGAGAAAAAGAGAGCAGAAGCCTGTAACTTTGCACGAACTGTAACTAAGATCTGTAAAATTGATTTTAAGCAACTTTCAGGACATGTTTTAAAACATAAAATGTGATGTGCATAAAATGTGATTTACAGTGTTTGTTTTAGAGGAGAATATTTGAGGCGAATGAGAGGGATTCCTGAATGTCATGTCATGACAAATGGTTGTACAAGGCATTCTTGCTCTTTTAGTCACTTAGTGATGACCACAATTTATGTTGCTGAAACTACAACATTAAATAAAAACACAGTCATTTCCTACTGCAACTAATTAGAGGGAAATTATGATTATATCATCCATGTTTTGACATGTTTTTGGAGGTTATAGCAGATAAAGCTTTCACACAGGTGCACAAAAGCACTTCTTTCTTTTCTTTTTATTCCAAAACTACATCATTATTACTTCAACTTAGGAACCCTGTTTGAACATTATCACACGGTTGAATTAGTGTTATCAGTTGTAATCAGGCTTTTAGATATGGGAAAGAAAGGGCTACTACACCCTTTGGAAAGTTTTTTTTTTTTACATCATCCTGCTCGTTCAGTAATGTAAGCTATTTATTCCAACCCAGGATTATTTAAAAGAAACTGTAGTGTTTTCTTTTGTTTTTTTACTTAAATTTAACCATGTATTATTATTTTACTTAACATAACAATGTGGTTTCAGTACCTAAACCTAACAGAACTGTCAGTGAAAACTAACCAAACTGTAACCAAACTATTATTAACATCCAAATTTTTAGCTTTAACTTTTTAAAGGAGATTTGTTGCATTTTGTTGTTTTCCGTCAGCCTCTATAATGTGTTTGATATACTGAGAAGGAAAACCAGGTTATTTGAAAGAGGAGAAAAACTGTGAGAGGGGGACAAAAGACAAAAGATACTTCAGGGGAGGGAGAGTGAAATGGAGAAAGTGATATTAACCTCAGAGCTATGACTAAGTGAAGTAGTGCAGTTAAATTACTGGACTTCTGCCGTACATCATTTCCACTCTGGCTTTGCCGTTTGAAGATTAACAGCAGGGCTTTCCAACAGACCAACTCCCCGCTCACCCTTTTCCCATCATCCTTTTCCTCTTACCCTCAATCATCAACTCCCTACCTCCTCATCCTCCACAACAACAGCTCTGAGAGACAATATTATAACATTCGTCACTGTGACTGGAAACATTTAAGTTTCTGCGATTAAAGCCTATAACCCAGCACGCAGATGAAGAGAAGCAGCGCAGGAGAGGCAGTGAAGTCCAAAGTCAGCCAAGGCATGAACATCATTTTCACAATTCAATCACATGGCGTGGTAAAAAATTCCAAAACTGCTTTGAGATGATGGCAAAATACATGAATTACCTAATGTGTAAATATTTGCTGAGTAGAAATGTGTCCAGGAAAAAAAACAGGCTAAGCCACGCAGCAGTGAATCCCATCAGAACATGACGGTGATTCCCCTGACGGAGACGAGACCGTGATGAGGGCAGTCGTCACTTAATTGATTTCTCAGCAGCATCCAAATGGCGGTTTTCCTTCCAAGCTCAACTAAGTTTCATGGAGGGGCTGCTTTCTCCTGACACATGCTCTGGCATCAACGCAGCTGGGCCTCCTGCCAACATACCACCCCTGTGAAACCAGAATGAATTACCGTGGAGTCTGAATAAGACGTAGCAGCTTCAAGGGAATCATTCAAAACTGACAAATCCAGAGTTTTGGCATCTCTTGATCTGTGTGTGTGTGTGTGTGTGTGTGTGTTTCCGTGCTCTTGCCCCAGTCGTCATGTCAGCACCAGACAATTAAGATTCCTGACCCTGTAGGCCTCGCAGGTCTCCCGCCCGTGAATGCATGGGAACCCTCAGAGGAGAAAAACTGGCAGTCACTCTACAAGAACATGCTTCAACTCCCTCCGACACACACATACGAGCGCACATGCATACACTCAGCGGTGGTTAGGGGGTTCACCTCCCCACGACCCGGCTAGCGAAGCATGCTAAACTTTGACCTCTCTCATTATCTGCCCAGACGCTGAGGTTTGGGCTGGGGTGATAACCTTTGAACCCTGACTTTTAACCCAGGGGCCTGGGCTGGACTGTGGTACGATAATCCTGTGTGTGTTTGGAAGTGCGAGACATGCAGGAAAACAGAGTGGGGAGAGAGATCTGAACATATTTGGGATATTGTGGTGAGCAAAATTACAGAAAAATAAAGCTGCCCTATAAGCAAAGTCCTAAAAAAGGCTGCTTATGGTATTTCTCTTCCCTGTAGGTGTATATATGTAGTGAGGGGAAGATTTCTATACCACATCCTTCTCTCCCTGACCATTTCTAATATTATACCTCGTTCTCTGGATTGGCCCAAGGCTCCGTTTTGTGGATGGGTGGACTGATATTATTAGATGTGTATAGCTACAACCAGCCTTCAGGGATTACATGGAGATAATACTGTAATTGTCATAATAAAGTTTCATATTGAAGAGCTTCTGGAGAAAATTGCGAGGCAGTCTGAAGCATGTCTGTGTGAGTCTGAGAAAGAAGAGACTGAGCGGTTTGAAGCAAGTTATACAAGTGACATGTCGGATAGAGGTTAGGGAGAATATTTGATTTAAAATTGGAATTATAATTAATCAGGTTTCCATACTTTTATTTTTTTCTTCTGTAGAAACAAGCAAGATTTTGCAGTAAACAAATTAAGAAGACTTCTTGTAGGGCCTGCTCTTCCCTCTCATGTTGTATGGGTGCACAATAAAAATAATCACAAAGTCCGGAATCAGAGTTAGTGGGGATAAACATGCTTTTAAGCAAAGCAGGCATGACCATAAATTTTGGGTTAAAAATAAACTGCGTGTTGCTTCGGTTTCCCCTCGCTGTTTCACAATGTGTGGTTGCTGTGTGGCCTAAGTGCTGGCTGTGTCTGCGCACTGAATCACTTTTCAGCGCGTTCAGCTGCTCCTGCTGCTGCAGCAGCGTTTACCTTCCTGCAAAGCCAAGACCCCGCCTGCACCACCAAAATATACAAGGGCCAGAATAAAAACATTTTGTCCAGTGTAATTGCAGGGCAAACATCAGTCAGCTTGCTGGACTGTGTACTCGCTCTGCAGCAAATAGCCTCTGACACGAGGAGGGGGGCTGCAAATAAGTGCCTTAAAAGTGCTCAGGGCTTAATGATTTCATACCGATGCAGCTTTGGTTTTGCTGACTGCACTTGACTAACAACTCGACTCGGCTCAGCCGTTAGATATTAGCTAATCTGGCCTTATTATATGTGACTCAGTGTTGCTGATGACAAATTATTTTTCTGTTCCCTCAGTGTCGAAGGTGTGCCCTCCCTGTGACAATGAGCTGAAGGCCGACAACATCATGGAGCATTACTGCGCCAGTGACTTCGGTAAGTACCATCAATTAAAGAGTGAATGTGCATTTATAGACGCATAAACAAGTCAGTACAGGGGAGGAAGGACGGTTAAATGGACCAGTGTGTGGGATCTGTCGGTGGGAGTGAAAACTTTTTTTAGTGTATCATAAAATACAAAAAGAGCTAAAAATTGTGACATTTCGTTCAGCATGTTTCGACAGCTTTGTTCAAACATGCACTGGCTGTAGAGAGGGACATTTTTTTAAAAAGTTACTTGAAGTCCACTATAGGTTCTCTGTTTTGTACAGGGATAATTAGGAGTTAATAAACAAGAGAAGCTAATGCAAGTTTTCCTTTAAAACATATACATGCCGGGGTTTGTAGAAAATGGTCCAAATGAGAACAGACATGAACAAGCTGAACACATTAATTTTGCACTATTCCCTCTGTGAGCATAACCCTCTTCTTCTCATAAATTGATACATTAATTTAACAGCTTCCAGTCCCCGATGTCCGTTCAACGCCATTTTCTAAACTTTCTACTTTCCAGAATTCCAGTTTCGCCACAGTAATGACCTGCACACCAAGCCAGAACATAATTATTCCATTATTTCTGCTCATCGAGGCTTTTGGCCCATCATACTTCACAGCAGCTGCATGGACTATTGCCCCAGTCTTTAGAGTTAATGATATACTGCTCTCTGTTTTCTCTGGTCATAAGATTCTGAGCACTCAACTAGAAATGGTGACAAAAAGACTCATAACCTTGAGAGACTCATGAAGAACATGACTTATGTTTCTGAACAGATTAGTGAGAACAGTGTAATTGAAAATAAAAAAGTAGCTGACGCTGAATTTCTATGTTGTAATGTCCCACAGAGCAAATGTCTGCTGTCTGAAAGAGACAAAGGTTCGCAAACTATCTTCTGGCGATCAACCACACCTATGAAACGGCCAAAATACACAGAACATGACCCATTATAAATCATATATTAAAACACATCGCATCCAACAACAGCAATAAATACGTCTTTGTGCACATCGCTCACACTCTGAGCTGCAGCCAACGTGTAAGCTCATCACCCATAATTAACAATGACTCCAGCAAATCATAGATATTTATTTTTCTGATTAATTTCAGGATTACATATCTCAGTCGTTTTATCTTTCTTCTGAGGGTGTTTTCTCAGGGATCAGATTCTTTCTGTTCATTAGGATGAAACATGGTCACACGTGAAAGCAGATGGCGAGCCAGTGACGGATATTTCATTGGCTATTAATGTATGTGACTGGATGAGGATGAGTAGAGGAGTCAAGATAACTGTGACTTATGGATGTGGAGATCAAGGCAAGAACGACTCTACAGTGTTATTCTATAGGGCGATAGCTGATTACAGCTTGATCTCACGCCTCATGAATGTTGTTACCTATTCATCTTCGGACTCTTCGCCCTCAGAGAATTTTGTACTTCGTGTTTTATTACAGTCTACTTTTGATGTCTGATCTCTCCACATTCCTTGCTGTATCATCCTGCAGCCGAATGACAAGAGTAGAAAAGAAAAAAGGGGAGGGAAGTGGGTCTGTCAGGGCACCGACATGATGCTTACACCTCGCTGGTCGGGAAGGTTGCTTACTTAACCCTTTATCAGGAAAAGAACCATATTTGGTAACTTCAGCTGACATCCAAATGGGATTTCTCCCAGTTAATCAGCGAAGATTAAGCTGAATCACAGATAGTGACACCATAACATCTGACCAATCAGTATTTTTTCTAAAAATGGGTAGATTTTTTGACTTTCAATGAGTACTATAAAGGGCAACAAGAAACCTGTTTCTCCTCAGAATGACAGCACACTTCTCTCTCCTTCTATTTCTACCTCTACGCCCCTTCTGCTCACTTTAAAGAGTGGATACCGGCCAGGCTGCACGGTGGGCCCCGCTGCATCACTTCTGACTGAATATGAGTGGGCATTCAATGTGGAGCGGAGAGGGAAATGATTTTATCCTTTTTATCTTTACCGAACACACACGTACACATGAATGCACTCATTCACACACCATCAGGCACGCACGCAAACACACGCCCTCAGTGAGGGAGCTGGATGTGAATCAGGATGCGAACGAGAGGCAACTCAACACACACATTCCTTCTTGAACATGCTATCGCTTCGCATGTACTGTATACGTATCAGAGTGTACCGGGGGATGTTTATGCAGGCGAGAAGTGAAATGGCGATCTTCCAGCAGGCTTGGGTACATAGCGATGCTTCATACCGACCCCGCGCCTTTGCCCGGCCCGTGATTAATTTCACCTGTCAAAATGTTCACCCAGAGAATTCCTCTCTCAAATGCTTGGCAGTTCAATCTCTCACATGTTAAACTTATAAACATGAGGCTGGAGGGGAGATACAAGTCAGTACTTTATTAAATTGATAAAGTGCATATACTAAAAACAGCATGTGGAGATTATCTGTTCTGTACTTTTTGTTGTAAAAAAACAGGCCTGTATAGGAACGAATTAGGCGCAATGTTTCCATAGAGGAGCATGAGACATAAAAATGGATTACATCATGAGAAAAGCCAGTTTTGTCAAATAAAGGATGATACTACATGTGAAGTGAGTCAAACATTACTGATGTTATAATCAGAGCTTTATGCTCCATTCCCACGGCATGGTACGGCATGGCTCCGCTCAACTGGGCTCGCTTCTTTTGGTTTTACATTAGCAAAAGATGTGGGTATAAACATTTTTTTGATACCACGTTGGTTGAGGTTTCAATTAAGCTGAGCCAAAACTTGAAGGTTGAATTAAAACTCTGCAGACTACTGATTGGTTAAAGAGAATCATCAAAAGTGTGCCATGGAACATCCTGCAGAAACCTGCAAAACTATCATCAAAAGCGATACCAATTATTTATTCACAAAACCCAGATTTGTGAAAATGGCACCCAGCAGTGATATGTCGATGAGCTGAAGATGCTGCTGGTACTATTTGCAGCGGAAAACGAAATAGAAAAAAGGATCTGGTACAAAGAGTCCAGCCGAGCAGACTTAACAGACGACTTGCTTCCCTAAACTCCCTCAAGACTTGACTTGGGACTTTAAAGTGAAAAACACATCCCAAAATTTGGCATGGTAAAATCCTGTAATAATAAAAAAAGACACCATGACCAGACAGCTTGCAGATTTGAATTATAGTCAAATACACTCTAAAGAATTCTCATATGTTTTAAATATGTAAAAAACAATCAATCAAACAAAAACACACACATGTCTAACCCTGTTGTGAAAGGAAAATGTTTGATTGGCATGTCATTAAATGGTCAAAATTCATAGACCTGCATCTTGACTTTCACTTTGCTTATAACAACTTGTTACTTGGACTCAAACTCGTTGGCTTAAGATTTGACTTGAACTTGCTTCCAAAAGAGGTTGTAACTCCAAAAACATGTTCCCCTTTTCATTTATGGGTTTTCCCAAAGTCAGAAACACAAACATACACACAGGATGCAGTTTTTATACGCTGCAGGAGAGTTTAAATGATGATCCTCAGGAGAGGTGTAAAATAGCTGCTTCTCTGGCTCAGCGCAGAGCTCGGGGCTGGTTTGGAGGAAGAAGAAATGTCACAGCTCCTCAGAAGCAACAGGGGAACCGGAGTGACACATTAACAGGTTCTGGGTGTAAATATCGGTTTGACAGAGCAAAATAAAGAGTTAAAATATGTCTCTTTCTCTTTTCTCTCAGCCCTCAAGATGAAAATCAAGGAGGTGAAGAAGGAGAAGGGCGACCGGAAGCTAATTGCAGCACAGAAGAAGAAGAAAGTGTTGAAGCAGGGCATGCTGAGGAAGAAGGACCTGAAGAAACTGACCCTGTACATCAAGAACGGCGCCAACTGCCCGTGCTCCCAGCTGGACAGCCTGGGCTCCAACTTCCTCATCATGGGCCGCAAAGTGGACCAGCAACTGCTGCTCATGTCCATTCACAAGTGGGACAAGAAGAGCAAGGAGCTCAAGTTCGCCATCAAGTACATGAAGTCCCATCAGTGTCCCACCTATCACACTGTCTTCCAGTGACGCGGCTCGCTGCACTGATCGCACAATCCACGATCGCTCCCGACATTCCACCCTGTTCCACATAGATCCCGAACCCCTCATCCCTGCAAAATCTGTTACCAGCCCGCTACATAGTCCTACAAGGGGTCGCAGGGCCGCCAAGCTTTTATTTTCTCAGCTTTCACATGAATCAGGTTGTGAAGGGGGTCGTCCTGATCTGCTTACATGAATCAGACATGTTAATGTTGGAGGGGAAAAGCTCCCTCGGAATAATAAAAGTCCTGAAAAAAACCCACAGATTTTATAAGAATTTGGGTGATATCATTTCATTTCCCCAAAGAAAAACAGGTTTTGATCGACCCCCCTGCGATTTAATAAAATGTTCCTCAATAATTCTACTTTCCTCTTCTGATATAGTAGAACAAATCACTTGTATGGTATCTTACAGCAACTTTATCAAGACAGTGGCATTAAGAAACGGGAACCTAAAGAAACTGTTGTAGGGAGAACATGTTTGATGTGATGATTATAGGCAGACAGAATGGGGAAGGAGCTGAGTGGGAAGGCAGGGTTTGTCTCAGTGTGAGAGAAATGATACGCTACAGTACATGTGGGCCGTGCACACGCTGGCACAGAGCTCCCAGGAACAACATCAAAGCAAAGACATGTAGATGATCCACTTAACTGTATGTTTTAATAATGTAAAAAAGTAGGTAATTCAGATGAATACTAGATGATTAGAAAACTGGGCTTTTTCTTTTATCCCTGCTGGGGAAGAAGACCGATGGAACGAGACGGACTGGATGATGCTTCCACTGACTTTGTACAGCAACGTTTTTATGGCCTGAAAGAGGGAAACTTGAATATTTTTTGCTTTTTCAACTGGAGAGAGAAAGAAGTTAAGGCAGAGAAGACATCTTCCTGTAAAGGAGTGGAGAATAAAAGAGAAAGAACGAGAGAGAAAGAGACTCTGGACAGAACCAACACTGTTGGGTTGATAAGTCTCTGGTACTCGCTGTTTTTCACTATCACTCTTCAAATGTTTATTTGTTTTGTACTTAAATTTCTTGGATTTGCTTCAGTTAAACTTCTATTGTATGAAAGCAGGAATCATACATACAGACATAGCACCTGAATTCACTGTTGTCGTAGCAGTAAAAGATGAAAATTTAACTTTGACAATATTTTCTAATCAGTTAACCTGTAAGTAGTTCTGTTACTGAAATACATCTTTGTTTTACAAAAAACTAAATGAATAAAATATATTTGAAATTTTTATAAAGAATATTTCTTTGAAATGTGCCATTTGTTATCATTTCATGACTAAACCACAAAGCACACTCATCTTTTTCCCTTTTTTTGACTTTATCACAAAATGTTTGCTTGGCTGAGAAAAAGTGCATATTTACACGGCGTCCTGATGGAATGTGCTGCAAGCGTCAGCAACAAAATCTGTTTGATTGCTTATTTTTTTTATTAGAATGTCCTAAATGTCCTCAAGTGACCAGCAATGAGAGCGATAAGTTGCACTTTATCAGACGCCCTGCTATTATTCATTTCTGTCACTCATTCTTAACGTGCTGCAATGAACAAGGAGCGGCTGTTGTGAAGTTGAAATGAGGAGTTATCTTTGCGACACCTCCTCTTTTTCCTATAAAACCTAAATAAATTGGCAGCTGGCTGGAGGGAGATTGCAAGGGAGCTGAACGTTTCTGGAGTAGCTTTATCAAGGTAAAAACCATCACCAACCACCTACTTGTTGTTGGATATATTGAATTTTAATTTCCAGTAAATATCACAATATAAAATGTGTGTTTTCTGTTGCACATTTAAAAGATTCAGAGTGGAGGGAAAGTGTCCGACACGGTACAATACATTTAGTTTGATTACATTCAGAGCGACAGTTTATATTTCCTGGGTCTGTATAATGGGTAAAAGGTTTGTTTTCTTCTTTTTAAAAAATAGAAAAGTAATGACAGTGTTCTGCATTTTACATTTGACAGATTAAATTGGCCAATCAGTCAAGCAATGGCATTGATAGAAAGCTATTCCCACTCTCCTTTTTTTTCTATTTATCAATCCAACAACTGAGAAAAATGTATAAAGCAAATTATCTCTTCAACTTTACAGTGACATGACATTTTGCAAATCTTTTCTTCAAACTTACAGTTTAGGAACCGTGAGAGTGTCTTGCCCTGCACCTTCATTTCTCATTTCAATGGGAAAAAAAGACGTGAAACCTCTGTTATGCTCTCTGCAATGTCAAAATCTTCCAGATCCACACTGGGCACAGCATTACTCAAAGCCTGGGCTACATAAGCACCAGTATTTAGTGTTAAAGAGTAAAAGGGTGACGCAGACAGACAGCAGGCTGCAACGTTAAAGACCAACTTCATCAAAACCACCCAGACCTTAATACCTCCAGACGCTCACACAACTAATTCACTGCAATAAAAAGATTCGGCATCTTTGTTCTCCAAATTCCAAGATGGATTCATTGTGACAGTGTACAATGTTTATTGTCTTCCGCCCATATTTCCCGAAATATGGAGACTTTTGGAGACTGCTTGAAGCATGACTGCCAGTAGAGTAATGACCTATTTCCAGCTGATTGCAGAGATAGTGCACACTCCGTCTTGAGACTGTGGAATGACAGAAACAAGAGGGGAAAGGGATAATGGGTACACACGTGTTGGACACGGCTGGACCTTTTTCTAGACCTCAGAACGTACAAATTCTCTGTGAGCGATCAAACACGATAAACGCTGAGCTAGAAATTCCGTACAGGTGGAGAAGCCTTGAATCAGCTCTCATGCAGCAGATTACATGCAGCTTACAGCGAAACGATGAGCAGGTTTCATAAATCAACATGTGGTAAAATCAGTGGACGCAAAGTGGAGGAAAGCAAAAAAGAGAGAAGGTGAAAAAGGAGACAGGGGAGAAAGCTGGCCGGGTGCCACAGACACCCATCAGCACCTCCTCAAAGGTCACTTAGTGGAGTTAATAAGGGCCTGATGAGGGACCAGCGCACACACAGAAACACACACAGAATACACACATGTTAGGGAAAATATGACTACAAGCTCCCATTGTCTCACTTTCCTGCAATGAAAACTCCATTTAAACAAGCAGCGGTTCCTTCAAACATACATGTACCATGACAGGGACTGGTTATTGAAAAGTAGTGCAGGAATGGCATCGCCACACACACACACACCAACACACACA
>CAFUXE010000620.1:337511-369909 GCA_903364295.1 Serranus cabrilla
AGTCGACCATAGTTTTTGTTGGTTTTCCCTTACTGTTGCCATAACTCAGCATTTTATTTCTCAGTTTAAGCAAATTTGTGCACGAGAAGAGAAACAGAAGTGAGGAAAGCAAGGATGTGCAACATGAACATCATAACAATGGTGTGTTTATCTGCAGCCCTGTGCCACCAGTTTCCCTTTTAGATGACAAATAAAGACTTGAAGCACCTGCTGGTATGGAGCAGCCTGATCTCACATAATTAACCATGACTGCTTAACACCAAAATCCATGTTGGTGGCACATAACGTCTGAAAATGACAAACTGCTGACTTTTCACCCAGTAAAACAGGGTTTGTGTCCTATGTGAAAACAAAACTTTTTACACAACTTCCGTCTGTTACGTTTCATAACTACGTCACTTCCGGCATTTCTGGTATATTTAATAAACTGTCTTTTATAAAAACCTTACCAGGGTTTTTCTTGCCCCAAACGTAGGTCAGTGAGCCTAAATTCACCAAAACTGCAGCCTTTTTTTTTACAACGCCAACAGTATCTGTATGTATAATGACCTGTGTGCTATTTTTAGAAAGCTCTGCTGTTTCATGTTATGTCTGAAAATGATTTGCCAGCATCAGGGAATTTAGTGTTGAGAAGTCATGGTCATTTCTGTAATTTTGTAAGATCAGGTTGTATGGAGTTATTTCCTCACATGCAGAACATACACATGAAAAAGTGAACAGTTCATACATAATGATCACTACACATTCAAAGAGTTTATCATATAATTTGGTTTTTCATTTAACATACTTTCCCTCATCCAACACCTTGTTTAACTTAAGTTGACAATTTTCTACATTTTCCATAACTTCTCCTGATTGAACCCAGACGGATGGGTGTGATCGACTTACAACCACGTTTTTTTTCCAACTTTCTTGTGTGATAAAGTTCATTTGGGAAATGAGCTAATGAAGCCTGAATGTGTACACTGTTAACTCACATATACTGTATAAAACCAGTGGCTGTAAAATGGTGAACTCTTTCAGTAATCCCAAATCTCCTGATCATTAGTTTTTATTTGATTTCTTTATAGGTCATGGACAATGAAAGAACAACAAATGTCCGGTGATCCAATATTCAATATTAGATTTTGTAACTTCACTCCAGATTTCAGGATGGGTGGAGAGAGTCTGGAAGAAAGCCCTCGCTGTCTGATTCTGGGCAACTGATAAAAAAAACCTGACGTTTACAGCTGATGTTTTGAACTTCATTGTCTTTGGACGAGGAATTGTGCATTGGCAACATGTTGCATTTTTCTTAATGCAGTACAAAGGCTATAAAACACTGAAATTGTTACCAGTTCATTTATAAAACAAGCAGGTTTCAAAAGAGCATTTCAGTACTTTTGAGAATAGGTTTCTGTATCAGGAATGGTAGATATTTATTTAAAATTCAAACTTATGCATTAATGCAGACGTGAACTCACACACCAGTGAGCACAGGAACACGCACACACACACGCTCATACACACACTAATCAGATTTGACTAGTCCACCTCGACAGAAAGAGGCCATTATATAACGTTCTGGAGGGTCAGGAGAATTTCTATTAGCTGCAGTATGCCCCACTCTGCCCACCACACAAGGTACCATTAAAACAGCATTAGACTGTAAGCCAACATCCTTCTGGTCTGAACCACAAGACCACCTGTCTGCAGGAAGAGAGGACGCAGAGAGTCGTACTTTCATTTAGAAGAATGGAGTGAGAGAGGGTGGAAACAGCAGCACACGGACAGAAGGGCTGCACTGGCTCCGAGCCTTGGCCTGCCTAGCCCAGTAAAATGCATTAAAGATGTTGCGTTTCGTTGTGTGTGCTTGTGTTTTGTGTGTGTGTGTGTGTGGTTGCTGATGTGCATAAGTGTGCTGTGTAGACTCCCTGTAAAAGGCCCAGAGCAAACCAGGGAATCATTTTCTCCCTATAATAAAGTCAGAGAAACGTTCTACATGTGGTACACACACAAGGCCGCGTTCCATAACATCGCTCTCATTTGCATTTATACTTGCTTGAGATAAAGAAGCTGGCTGAGTAATTTTCTTCAGTCATGATGAATGTGAATGATAAAGCAGGACTGTTTCTGTGATATCTTTTCTGAACCAGAGCAATGTGGAGGCTCAACAATTAAAGATGCATGTGGAATATGAAATCAGAGTCAGAAGATATTTGCTGCTCTGTGTGACTAATGTGTCGTTTGCAACTTGTTATTTTATACTGAGGACTGAGTGAGTGAGTGAGTGAGTGAGTGAGTGAGTGAGTTAGTGAGTGAGTGCACCAAGATTCTATAAAACTTTCCGTCAGACATGCATAAAAGTTTTAACACTAACATGGTTTTTGTCTTTTTCAAAAAACAGTCAACTAACATCTGACGGATTAGCCTACAGCCATAAATTACACTGCCATTTTCTGACAAAAACATGTTTATGCATCTTTATTTACTCATTATACACCAGTTGATGGAAACGTCCCCAATTTGAATTTTCTTTAGTTTCAAAATTTCTCTTCAAAATTCCCTTCAATTTTAATGGAAAAACGGCTACTGTCTCAGTGACACAATGACACATAATTCCTGTCAGCTGGCCTGTTGCACGCAGGTGATAATGTCAGAACCACACACACACACACACACATACACACAGCAGCACCAACCTGGGGAAAAGGGGGACAGAAGAGGCTAGAGGGAAAGAATGAGGGGGGGAAGGGACTGGATAAGAAAACACCCAGGCTGCTCTCAAGGGACTCTGGCTCTCGGAAACAATCACATTGGCCTCAGTGTCTCCTCGGCAGTGGAAAATGAATAAATTAATAGGTGGAGTAGAAGGCCTCCCATGGGCAGGGTCCTGAAGCCATCTGTGAAGGCCATCAGTGTGTCCCAAACCTGCTGTTTCCCCACTGAAGCAACATGTCAGTCTGGAGATTTACAGCCGCCCGGAAAGTACACGCACACTCACACACACACGCACACACACACATGCAAACATCAAAGAGCATATACTCATAGGTGCAGCCAAACACACATCCACATGTATTTACTCAGAGAGTGCCAGGATGCAAAGGCACAGACAAAACAAATATTGGCACAAACACACAAGCGGAAACAAAAGTTCATACTCTTCGCACGCCCACGTGCACGCACACACACTTGGCTGGAGCGCAGATTTACACCCGTTTGGAAACACAAGCATCAGCCAATAAATAAATCCGTTTCCCTGGAGACCTGTTGACCTCCCCCTCTCTCTCTCTTTTGGTCGCACACACGACGGCAGAGGTCAAGGTCAGGCAGGGATGAGCGGCGGGTCAGAGGGAGGTGAAAGTTTGTGTGTGTATGTGTGTATCAGTGTGTGTGTGGGCATGCAGGCTCGAGTCAAAGCCCTCCTCTGTGATTGGGGGTTAGCTGCCTCCTTGTTTTGGCAGTCAGGTCATGAACTCTGACCCCATCAGACCCGGAGAGATGAGGCGGTCTCGTCAGTGGGACAGTGGCCGCTAATTAGACATAATCTCCGACTTGTCAGTGTCAAAGTTTCAAACTGACCGCGATAATCACTGTGGCTGAGGGAGGCTTTGTCTAGGTGGCATTCTGCTTTTGTCAGGTGGAAATAGTCTCCTTCTGCCCTGGACTGAGCACAAGTGGTTCCTGAAAGATCCACAGCTCCACTGGGTAGGCTCTTATATGGATTTCACTCTGATTTCTATAGAAGTTAATCTGTTGGTTGAGTAATATATGTGTAGGAGTGTATGTGAAAATAAAAAACACAATCATGCTCAATGAAGAATTTTAAATGTTGCAAATGTGAGGTAAAATGAGGATTTTACTTGGACTAACATAATCAAACAAAAACTGGCATGGAGCTTTAGGCTCGACGCTGCTTCGTTTTAACGTTGTGACGTCATGAAGAAGTCGTGATTTGATCATGTTGGCATCATCGGTGAAGTAGCAGCTCAGTTGCCTGCTCGTCTGTTAAGGGTGAATAATCGGCTAATGAGGGTCAGCTATCACTCTGGAAAAAATTTATAAAAACATTTTCATGCTTAATTGAGTCCCTCTGGAACAGCTGGCACATTTTCCTCTCTGTGTTGGATCTGATAAGGGAGGCTTGTGCAGTTTTTTGTAGTGAAGTTGTCGGGAACTTTGCTTTGTTTTCAGGAATCGATAGCTCCACTAACTGCTACACACCAGTATAAAGCTGGATTTACTCACACAAGTGTTCTCATCTTCATCAGTCTTATTTAAGCACTCTTAAAGCGCAACGTAAGCCTCTTTTTGCCTCCTGCCCTTCCTCTCTCCTCTGCACCTCTTCAGCCTCAGGCCAGCACATCTCTCATTCTTCCTCTCACTGCTCCTCGCCCCGGTGACAAGCCGTAGCACCGTGCTTTACTCACTCTCACTCTCAGACTATAACTTGTATCATTATCGTTGACCCGTATCTGCACCTTGCAACATCTCCTCTGCCAGACTCTGCTTATAATAAATCCCAGGATATCATCACATAGGCCACTGAGATGACAAAACACGGCTGTAACTACACGACTGAGGATATTACTCACAGTTGGACACATCGACAGCATTCAATGAGAAACTTGTACACGCATTTGAAAAATGATACCATTACTTCTGTCTTTCAGGTTGACAAAACTAGGAAATTAAGGTTTTAATGATTTGGCGAAGGCACAGCTCCATCTCTCTTCTCACAGAGTTCCTCAAAATGTATTTAGAATTTTTAATACACAAATGACACATTGAATATATCCAATATCTGAGAAAAACCTGAAAATCTTAGCTAGATTTTTTACAATAAAGCCTCCTGCAATAAATATTCACACAAATCAGCAATAACCAAAGTCCTTAAATGTCCCCTGCTGGTATTTGTCCTTGGTGTGAATACAGACTGCAGAGGCTTAATTATCTGATTCCTTTCCATGAGCAGATTGTTCGTCCAAAACACGGCCTGTACTTTCCCCCACTGCCTAAAACAATAACCCCACCAAATGCAGCTCCAATGAGCCAGCTTCGGAGTAATCGTTCTTCAGCGTTTGAAGTGTTTATGGACATTAATGATCCAACATTTCAAAAGAGCAGCACATGTTTGGCGTAGCGGAGCACTTGGGCAAGAGGAGAAAGCATGTTTCAATGGAAAAAGTTTCATCAGGAGTGTGGGATGTGAGGGTTGTGTGGTCCGGGTCGGGTGAAAACCCCTGGGATGTCTAAACATCAACTGTCCCACCGCAGAGACATCGAAGACGTGCAATGAAAAACAGGTGTTTAAGTAGATGAGAGAGCATCTTAGCCGCAAATACAGATGTCAAGTGTCCAGAAGTCAGGCTATGTTTCTGTCAGGCCTGCTTGACAGATATCTGTTCCTTCAGGTGATGACAGTCAGGCTGTTATCATGAAAAGATTGTGGCGACTCCTACAAAAAATAATGCACTGGATTTCATAGCTATCCCACTGAATTCTGTCTGGCGATGTCTGGTATAAAGTTCCCCATAATCATTATTTATCGGGTATCATATAAATCAGGTTTCCAAAGTTTTCCCAAGAAATCATCAACCTGTTTATGAGAAAAGGTTGATGTAGTGTCGGCTTAGATGGTTACCAGAAAATGCCAACAATAATTCTGATGATCAATAAATCCTTTGGTTCGTTTCTCAAGCAAAAAGTGGCTGGTTTCAATTATTGTGAGTTTAACTTTCTTTGAGCTGTCGGTTTGTCAAAAGAAATGATTCAAAATTTTTTGCCTTTGGCTGTGGGGAATTATGATGCAGATTTTCTTATTATTTTCTGACATTTTTAGTATCAAATTATTAAAAACAAAACAGACTGATGAAAACAATCATTTGCAGAAGAGCAGGGTACACAGATGGGTGGACGGACACAAACAGCAGTGGGCACAGGGAAAACACAGCTCTGTGCTGCACCGCAGAGCTCTTGTGGCTGTCTACTAGAGCCGAGCCAGATGAAAATGATTTCCGCTGCTTTTTTTTATTCCCCGCTCAGCTTACATGATTTTGGAAACTCGTGATCCTCTTGAACATGTATGCACTGAATGGAGGGAAGGAATCCTGCTCGCTATCTGCCATAAATGGAGTGTTTCTCAAATGTTTGCATACTGATCTCTATCCAAGACAAGCACAGGGTCAGGCAGTTCTCTGTCCATAGAAAATGATTTTATCCCGTGGTTTATTTATCTCTACGGTCTCCCAATCACTCTCTTTGTGTTTCATCTAAACTCTCGAATGTAATGTGTTTATCTACCATGCATCGATGTTTTTGCATCTGCGTCTCTGTTTCAGAGATCGGAGTTTAAGGGATGACAGACACACAGCAGAGCTTCCTGAAGACCTTTAGGACAGAGAGGACACAGACACATGTTTTCACCAAACATCAGTCAGCTTCCATGAGGCCACACTGAAACTATGTGAGAGCTGGAGCTTGTGTTTCAAACATGCAAAAGTCACGGAACTGTCAGTGAAAAGATGGACAAAACAACAACCAAAACAGGACAAGAAGACAAGAGAGACAGCTGAGAGGATACACCCTGACCTCCAGGATTGTGATGTCTACTGTCCAAGCATTTATCAGTAATGACACAAATGCACATCAGCAGGAAAAACATTGCATCACAGTGCGCCTTTCATTTTCAACCAGAATTACCATCTGTTGTATGTCCTACCAACCACTGAAGCTGCAGTTTGAATCCATGTCTGCAGATGGTGCTTTGAATATGGATGTTCAACAAGATCTCGAACCTAAACGACAGAATATACAGTTTGTCAACACCACCCATAACGACACATATGAGTGTTTGTCAAAAGCGGCTTGCGGTACAGTTTGGGGTTGTAAAAAAGGCTGCAGTTTCTTTGAATTGATGCTACAAAACCACTGACCTTGCTAAAGGGAAAAAACCTGGTTAGGTGTTTTAAAAGACAGTTTAACAAGTAAATAAATGGATGTATAATACGGAGGACAGTCTAAAATTTAAATGAGTTGTTAATATGAGTTTTGCTGCCTGAAAAAATGCCGTTTATCATTGTTTTTGAAAGTCTGGGCCAAACAGTTGGTGGAAGGCATCGCGGACCTCTTTTGCTAGTTGTACCTGCAGAGCTGCTCAGTTTATCCCATTATTGTGACATTTTGTCATAATTAGCTTGTGAAGTCTTGAGTTATAGCCAAAAATGTATTTTGTTAGGTCAATGTGATCTGGAGTCGAGGTGGACGTATGTGCTAAATCTGAGAAATTTCCTGAAGGCATTTCCAAAGTATATTCCGAGAACAGGCTGGACAACCCACAAACAAAAACTGGGCACGCTCTCACCAGCGCAGAGGCATAAAAAAAGAATTTATTTATGTATATTTCATCAAGAAATGGTGTGAAAATCTGATTTCCTTTGTGTAAACAACACAAAACCCCACTCGTGTGTGGTAAAAACACACCAGATGAAACTAATATGGTGGAACAGACCGTCAGCATGTCCGCACGTTTCATGTGTAGATACAGTGAAGGCGAGCGCAGCTGAAAGCACTTATATCAATCATATTCTGATGAAGTCATTGCTCTGTGGATTGCTTAAATGACTTAAATGACATGAAAAAGCATTGAAGTGGGCGCATGGTGACAGAGTTAGTTTGGACTGCATGTCTCTATGAAGTTTCTCAAGTCATGGGAGGTATTTCAACATGCTGCAATCTCCTATAATAAGTCACAGGACACATAAATCTCCATGCAGCATTTTAACTAAGACCATGTTCCTGAGTTTTTGGTGCCTTCAGGTGGGTCCAGGATGAAGCTAAATGGACAGTGAGGATTTTGTAGCTCACAGTGTAAAGATGAAGCCCTGAAGGCCCGGTTATGTAGGTTATGTACATGGATGTGTCTTTTCTTGATGAGCATGTCTCCTTTAATACATATTTCATTACGCTGCATGGTACAGCTTTCCCTGCCTCTCACTCGCAGTGTCTGCACCCCTCCTCCTCCTCAGAGGGATGAAGTATTTGTTTAGACAGACTCAGTGAGATCACAGTCACTGAGAGGGACTGGGTGCAGCTATCCAGACCACATAGTGGGACATTACACCGCTTTTTAATTACACTGCAGCACTAAATGTGCATTACGATTGATTCAAACATCCCATGCTTCAGCCTGCATTACATATGCTATGACTGCAGGGGTTTTGCAGAACAGGAGCAGGTTTATTCATCATGTGGAGCGATGGTAAATATGACAGAGAGCTCAAAGGGCAGCAAACAACTTCCTACATAAAGTATGGGAAACTTTCCACTAAGTGGAATCCAAGTGGAGTGTGAGTGAGAGTGCCAGGTGCACAGGCATCAGTATGTGGTCGCCACACACAAATTACATATCGACTCCTGTGTCTTGTGTTGGTTTGGACCACCATGCATCATTGTGGTTTTCTAAAGGGCTTACAGGGTGTTATGAGCCCAAGGGATCATGGGATCAACATGATCAAGGGCCCTCTTTAAAAGGCAAACAACTATTTAATCCTTCTACTTGCATAATGTACATATGCATGTAGCTTCTGCACCGCCTTTGTTCAAACTGTAAAGAGGTCCTCCTGTGCAATGGTTTAAGGTGATCCCTTGACAAAAGAAGTCATGAAAAATGTACAAATCCAGATTAAGAGCAATACGTTCCATTCCAATCTTCAGTAGTTCACACACTTTTGTGTATGTTGCACAATTCTGCACCTAAATACAGTAGCAAAGCAAAGAGGAAGCATGCACAGACACGTGTTTGAGTTTGTCTGCAAGGATAAGTCATGACTTATTTCTGCTTATTTATATATATATACTTTTTGGGAAGAAAAGACTGGATCCCTCTGTTGTTATCAAAAGCACTATATGAATATTTCAGCTGCTCTGGGTCTCTCTATGAAAACAATGAAAATGACAGAGTTTGGTGACATCATGAGTGCAGCGAGCTTCTCCTTCAGTGTTAAAGGTTCAGGATAATTTTACGAGAAGCTGAATTATCTGCTGAGGTCTTCTCCTCCCCAAAACGAATTGACTTGGTGATCAAAACACTGAATAAAGCAGTTTCACAGTAAAAAAAAATCTTAATGGGGCTGTGAGTCAAGCTGCTGCCATTGTTTGCTCTGCTTGTTTTTCTGATAACCTAAATTTCAAATGTTCATGATATTTTTACTGGAAGCTGAATTATCTTTTTTCTAAATTTAATGGAAATGGTGATTAAAAACTAAAAAAAAATAAAAAAAAAAAGCTGTGAAAATGAAGCAGTTTTGCATTTAAACTATAACACTTTTGAGCAGACACGGGACAAAAACAGTTGGAAATCTTTGGGACAATGTAAGTCCACAACTAGAAATGTTCCTGTGAAAAAGTTATATATCGTACATTTAAGTCTAGGGATGTTTTTTTCTGGATATATTTGTTGCTGTCATGTGATTTCCTTATAAGATAAACTGCATGTGTTCATACTGCAAAATGAATAAAAAGTATGATTAATAACGTTGGGAGGTTGCTGCAGGGCTGAGTGTTTATTACACGGCTACACAGTGAGGAAGAGCACAGTCATCTTCTGGTCAGTGCAGTCGATATATGAGTGAGTGATGATGAAACCCTTGGTAGTTTTGACCTTCAGCTATCTGAAAGAGCTCCCCTGGCTCCTTCATCACACTCTACACAACCTCTGTCTCCGCCTGTCAACACCAGCTTATAAAGAAAGAGGCATCACTGGCCGACAGCACACACAAACATACACACATTTGCACACGGCTGTACCTTACTATGCGAGACAGGAGCAGTTAGCTCAGCAGTTACAGAGTGGATATCTGTAGCTACAGCTGAACGGCACCATTTTTCAAGTAGCCCACTTGCTTTGATGCATATTGGCTGGCAGATACAAAAGGGAGATTCCTGGGCTATGAATGTGTGCCGCTAATAAAACAGGACTGAATCCACCCTGCCGCCCCGACACCTCATCCCGTCTTCTCCTGTATTGTCACTTAAAGCCCTTTCCTGGAAGCAAACCCCCCTCATCAACCAGCCCCATCCATCCACCTTTCATTCATCACTCTGACCACCGGCCACTGTCCAGTAAGTCCCTGTTTACTCACCACCCCAAGCCTTTGATGAGCTTTCCCTGCTGGATGTGTCATTGGCACGACCCAGGGGACCAAACCCTTTTGCCTGGAAGACATGGTGTAAGGTTTGGATCTACGCTAACACTCAGCGTCCAAATATTCACATGCTGTGACCTGATTTCTTAAAATTTCCCTGCCATTGGGAAGCTTCTTTCATGTGTTTCTGCTCCAAGGTTTTTATTCTCTGTAAATTCAACTTCACAGTTCAGTGAGAAAAATCTTTGTCTCACAAACCCCGAAATCTGTTTGAAAAATGAGATGCAGCACAACAAAAACAAAATGCCAGAATATGATTACAGAGTGCAATAAATGGTGCAATATATCAATTATCTTAATATATCTCTACAAGAAAACAAAGGCATGTGCAATGTGTAAGTGAAAGGAAAGAGGAGAATGGATGATGAGACAATCCTTTGATTGAATCTGCAGTGTGTGAGCCTTTACAGTGGTGAAACACTCTTTTATGATGCACAAAACAAGACATTTTAAGTTGTTGCTAAGGCTTTGAAGTTTAATGCATCTCTTTGACATTCAAATTCTAAATCAACCTATGAATGCTGAGCTAGGGTGGGCTGATTGGACGAAGATATTTACAGTAATAATTTGGTACTTTTGGCCCTAGATTGCCACCACCAGTGTAAGTAGAATTAATTTATACATATTTTACAATCTATGTGTTAAATTTAATTTCTGTACATGGAGATTTACATGTCTAATTACAATATGTAAGTTAATTTGATGAGAGAAAGTATTGAAAGTATTTAGAACACTTGGGAGACAATCTTAAAGCCTTCAAAGGTGCGTCTGTACTTTCACTGCACTGTGTTTTATTGTGAAGGATATTTATTATATAAAAAACAGCAGCTGCCATTGTTTTACAGGGAGGAGACATATACTATATATAGTTAGACTCTAGTTCCACATCATTTAATTAATTGGAAACATAACATGATCATTCATATTAGTAGTTGATGTGAAGTTTTGACAGACTGTTAGCTAAAAACTGCCCAACTGATGATACAGTGACACCAAAACCAGTTCCTGAACATGAGTCAGTATAGTTATAGATGTCACTTTGTGTTTCTGAAACTGTGATGGTGTGTATCTGTTAACAGGGTGTTTACTGTCCTAATTAGGGGGCAGTGTGTGCACATATTGTCAGGTCAAAGTTTGCAGGAGAAAATGATCAGTTCGGAGCCAGTGCAGCCTCTCGAGCTGCCATTTCACTGCCTGTGGACCAACTGCTGGCAGCTCTGTTGATGCAGAGGGACGAGTCAACAAATCAACGGCTTCCCATGCCAAACTCATCACACAACGCTCAAACTGTGCTGCCCTGGCTCATCCACACAGAGACAGATATAGACAGGAGTTTGCACACATACATGTGCAGCACAAACACATACATGCACTTGCCTGTAATTAACCTCATGGTTACACTTGAAACACACAGGTTTGTCACCGATGCGTGTGTGTGTTTATCCATGTTTACCATGCACTAACATGATACAGTCCCTCAGTTCACAGCCAGCAGCTTGGCGGCCGCCTGATTTAATTTTTCAAAGGCTAAGAATAGACTTTTACAGGTTTCCCCACGCCAAAGCAAACACCGACACATTTTCACAACAACAACAGGGGCTCTGAGAGTCGGATCGGCCGGAGACGGTGCTCAAGTAGAAGCAACAGCCAACTGAATCAGTTTGAAGCAGTGAGACTCTGAAGATAAATAAAATATACTTCTCTTCATCCTATGTTTCTGCTTTCTTCACTCAGAAAAAGAAAACTCCAGTTAGGGGAACAGCAGCAGCTTACTCCCACAAAGCAACCCCTCTATAATGTGGCATGTAAATGTCTCATGTATTTAATCAGCGGGCAGCACATGTAACCGCTCATGTTTTATTAGCCAAGCCAAATGTTTAAAGAGAGCTCCCGAGTAAATTTTTTCCAAGGATTAAAAATACTTACATAAGAGTATTTGAAAAGGAAAAGTATGCTTGCAGTGTCTGCGAACAGGCTGGAAAGGACATGCATGTAAAAGCCAGTAATGATAAAGGCCTGTTGCAGGCCTTAAGGGTAAAAACTGGGTCATGCCTCTGTCAAAGTAACTATAAGGGAGATGAATGTGTGTATTCAGAGAGACAGAGACGGAATGGTTGTAATAATTAATCCCGTCCCTGCAGAAAATGATGGCTTTATTGGCTTCCTGTCAACAAGCAATGCCTTTGGACAAGATACCGTATCAGTTTGTGCATGTAAATGTGTGTATTTGTGTTATGACCGGTCATGGTCAATGACAAATAGCAATCAATTAGGGTGTGTGCTGGGTAAAGGTTGTTTCTCTTCCACAAGGTCAAAAACATAAGACAAACATAAGGCAGGTGTCACAAATTATCAGATTACAATAAACTATCCCAAAAAAATGACTAAGTAAAGGATGAAATGCCTCATTCTTTGAAATTTCTGCTGAAGTATTATCAAAGACTCCCATGTGGTGAAGCATTTAGGCCTAACCTTGAAGTATAGCCTGTGCTGTGTCACCTTAGTGTGTGTATGTGTATGTGTATGTGTGTGTGAGTAAGAGCAGGGGCCTCTCAGAGCACAAATGACAGCTGATGATAGGCTGAGAAGAACAGCTCTATGACTGATGAAAGCTGCTGCGGCGCTGAGGCAGAGAGAGGGGTCATATCATGGCTGGGTGGACCACAGCGCACAAAAGATAACGCTAATGACACAGCTATTTCACCATTTAACACTTGCTTGGCCGGTGCGCTGACAATGAGGGTGGCTGCATGAATGAAAGCTGCATCAGACACAATTACATTACAAAAATCCTGCAACATTTCAACATTTCACCTCAACTTTAATGGAAATATGGCTATTGACAGATAAACAGACCAAAATGTTTACCTTATTTTAAGTTTAATAAATAAAATCCAACTTTATGCAGTTATAAATATCTTATGTAAAATACTTTAAACTTGATTTTTAAACCAAGCCTCTAGGGGCTTTGAAGGCAACTTTCTTGCATTTGTCTGACCTGTTTTTCACCCATTTAGTTGCATCAGATCATAAGAAATATCTATCGCTGCAATGCCAACCTGGGTGATCCTACTGGTCCCATTGACGGGAGTGGCTGCCTGCAGAACTACATTAGCTGTATCCATCTGGCCCTGGTGGTCACTAAAACAGTTTGAAGATCATAGAAATGATGTGAACCACATGGCGGGGCCCTGTCACTCTTATTAAATGGGACATTCTGGATTGGCGCCTAAAGCCGTGCTTTCCACCAGCTACCAACAGCAATTAAAACCCCAATAATGTAATCTCTCCTGGAGGAATGCTCGGAGCAGAAACACAGACACTCGCAGAATAAGATGCCAGAGTTGTTCTGATGGCTCCGAGAGGTCCAACACAGTAAAAAGGCTTAATTTTTGTTCTACTTTGGATTTTGGCGACCTGTATAGCACTTGGTTTTAATAGCGTAGCTTATAAAGTACTTATTGGAGGAACCAAATTAGTTACAAATATAAACCAGAAAATACTTAAAGTCTTGAAGCATCGTGTGGAACAGCTGAAACAAGACTGTGACCGATGATGGCCGACTCCATCAACAAAGAACTTCAAAGGCCAGCCGAGTTTCTACTGTATAGCCTCAGGCCGACTGCTCATCAATCTGGAGACAGCGCTGAGGTGGTGCTATACATCCAGTAGATAGCATCATACATCAAACAAACTGTGGAAACACTACCCTGCTCTTCTGGCTGCGGCCGAAAGCGATCCAGCTTTAGCCCACACACGGCCTCACGTGGAAAACATACATGTGGAATGCTTATATACACTAACAATTTGGTGTTTTTTAAACTGTGGATCTCCATTATCAAAATCAGTGCTACAATCTCACTCCACAATCAGCACACTGTAACTACATATTGGCTTTAGACTCTTACAGGGTTTTACTGTAAAATAAGGTTTGACAGCTGATTCTGCTTTACATTCGAGGGTCAAATGTGCACCCGGTGCTGCTAGTCTGTGAATAACATGTGAAACATTCAATACTCCCTTGTCTTGATGTGTCTTTATCCACTCATTCCATTGCTGAATAGTTGGAAGGGAGTAGGTGCTACACCCAAAAAGAGGGAGCCATTCTCTTACTCAGTTACACCTGATAAGGCCTGACTGGAGCTGATCTGTCAGAACAAAAACATAAACATCTGCAATGTGAGGTTGTATGTGTGGTAGGAGGCGCGGAGACATGTCCACACGATCAGTTATAGATAGAAGAGACGTGGAGCTGATTGGAGACACGGAGCTGTACACTCTGACCACACTAATCTCTCTTCAAACTCATTACTTAGTGAAATACAGTCCCGCTCTTACTGAGCATACAGAGAGCACTGTGTACAGTAGGTGACAGCATACAGATACTCTGTTGATACAGTATACACAGACAGCAGACACATCCTGTATGTATTACAGAGGACATGGCACCAGCGAGCCCACACACCACACAGAGGCTTCAGCCTTCAGGGCTGAAAGGGAAAGAAGCCTCCACAGTGAAATGCTGTAATCGCAGATTAACTGTCCAACACAAACACAAACAGTTCGGTCATATCCTGCACAGATGCAAACAAACAAAGGAAGGGGATGAGGAACACAACAGGAAGTTTAAGTATCAGATGCTGTCATGACGACTACGATTTTCTAGTGTTAGCATTACCAGAGGTGGGACCATAGTCCTGCGTGAATCAAATACCTGAAAGATATATTTTCTCATTTAGCTCAAACCGTGCTGCCCTGGCTCGGCGTGTTTTCTCATTTTTTCTCAGGAGCTTTAGTGCAAAATGAGCAAAACGATTTCAAGTAAAATTACAGAGAAAAAAACAGATATACATAACATACATACCTATTATGCATAAATATGATTTTCTGAGAAATCTGAGAGTTAGCATGTGCTTGTTGTTATTATAAATTTACTCAACATGATTTTATCACGATATGATTTCAGTGAAAGATGATAAATGATCATCATATAGAATTATTGCCTTAAGTCTAGATTAATAATACATTACATTTTATTTCTTAAAATATGAATAACTAAACTTGATCACACAAAAAAGCAGTGTTGACATTGCACTTTCATAGCAGGAGAAGTATTATCAAGCCAAGTCCAAGGGAAGTCACTGGGGTTAAAGTATTTTCTGATTTTGTCAAGTTGAGTCTAAAGTCATCAAATTCGTGACTCAAGTCTTCTGGGTCTTACACCAGTCCAGTAGTACTTTACAGGCATTAACAGTACAATAACTGAGATTAAACGAGAAAGAACAGCAGTCAATAGCGTATTTGATTTCTGACAGGACTATTAGCCGATTTATGAAAGGAGCAATGGACTGAAGTAACAAGCGAGGCAATGAAAGTGGGCAAAGAGTGCAGAGAAGTGAGAGGAGGGTGAGAGACCAAACAGAGGAGAAACGGGAGGGAGAAGGGCAACGTCTGAGTGTAGGAGACCCAGGAATGTTAATCCTCTTTGTATGTCTCCCAGCAATGATTAAACTTTTCTAATATCAGGCATGACAAGAAAAAACAGGTCATAAATGGGTCAGCTGTGGGAGAAGAGGAAAGAACCAAAGTCAGTGGTTATGCTCACAGAGGCAGAGCTTTAAAGTCACACAATGCAAAGCCACAAACAAGACGGCGTTACTGCCTGCGGGCCTACATGTACAGCAACAAAGCCTGTTGTTGGTTAGCTTGTCTCAAGTCTACACTGGGCTGGGTGAACATTGGTGGTGAAACGGACATGCATATTTGCACCCAAAATGGAACCAAGCTACACTGAACTGTAACATGCTGGCCTGGTTATTCATTCACCACAATAGCCGGGGCCACGTGACATATGAAATACATCACGCCTGCTGCTACTGTGTGAAAATGGCCCGAGAAGCTGGCAGGCTGAGTGGAGGAGTCGCAGAGAACCACTTAGCGGCTACGCTAGGCTAATCAGAGGTGAGAGGTCAGTGCCAAACCGTGTGTGCTTAACCCCTACACTTCCTGGAAACTGTGCTCTCTGGAGGAGGATGAAGAGACGACGAGCGCACATTTTCCACAGCTCGGGAATCCCTGAGGCTCAGGGGACTGGACGTATCCCTCTTTTTCTCTCTTCATTTTTTTCCTCCCAGTCTCTCTTTTCCCTGCTCTCACCACTTTCAATGAGCTGCATCATTACCAGCAGATTTAAAGGCATGGCAGATGAAGAGCAGCACAGGGAAAGTGCGGGGGCACGGGTGGGTTAAGGGGGGCATGTTTGTATCTGTTACGCATTGGTGTCAGCAGGGAGACAGATTGGAGAAGTATTTCCTTGCCTGTCAGAGGAAAGGCTCTCTCACAGGAGGGCTCAGACATCATAAATCCACTGTGATTCTTTCCATGCCCCTCTCTCTACGTCTCCCTCTCTGAGCCCAAATTCTAGTTGTAGTGTCAAAAACAATCCGATTCATAATTTCCCCTGAGTGGCTCTGTGAATTAGCCCCTCACACAGCTTAGCAGGCCTCACTTTCACACGGTCTCTATTCATCAGTGTCTGTGGTTACACACTCCAAACCTGCAGTAACCTCCAAGCCTGTCCGGCACCCAGAGCAGACACACTGGACTGTCTCCACTGATACTTCATTAAGCTCTTACGGTGCCATTTATCTCTATGATTCTGTCATGTATTACTACATTAAGTATTATGTTCAAGTACTGTTTTATGGAGCCTTTATTGTGAAATACCATAGACACCCATACACCCACTTAGGCTCTTTCACACGCTCTCACTTGGCTCTCTATATATATTCCTCCATCAAAAGCAGCACAGCCCTGATCATTAACATTCTTACATTGAAGGGCAGTTTTATCACTCCAACCACACGAAGCAGCCGCTCTCTTTGAAGTCGAGGTATAGTCAGTTCGGCTCTCATGCTAACCGGGATGTCCAACTACTGCTAATCTAATGAGATCAAGAAGTAGCCACACATGTGTCTCATCCCAAACACCGCGATGGACTCTGTCCAACAAGGATGAGCATAAATAGACGAATGTGGTTGTTTAAGAGTGAAAGCGCCACTGTGCATCTGCTAAGTATCTGACAGAAGGATTTACACCCTCACCTCTGGACCAGTTCACTCATCGGGCCGTACACGTTCTTCAGATTCTTCGCTGGGTGGGGAAAACCCACAGCAGGAAACCCTCCCACAGCACAAATTCATGCACTAAGTGCATGCAGACGCATAAGACAAAATAATTCACTAAATATATAAACTTTATCTAAAGAGACACATGGGTGTCAGCCAATATTTATTTATCCTGCACATGACTGCCCTCTTCTGGTGAGAGTCTTTTTATGTGAATCCTAAAGTGTATGATTTAATATGATTTCATTTTTAAGCATATAAGGCGGAATTTCACCTTTTGCAGTCAATTCAAGCACTTTTCCTGCTATTTTTAAGGTGCATTTTTAATGTCCAGCACCTTACAACTATGGTAATTTACAGATTAAAAACAGTGCATACACTATAAACATTTTACTAATTATTTCACTTCTTCATCACATTAAATTAGATGTTACTGAGTTACTTGAGCTACTATTCATGGTTACTACACCCTTTCCTAAGTCAAATTCAAATACATTTTCCAAAGCCTTTCCAACACCTTACAGCTAAATTTACATACAGTATATACAGTTCTGATTATTTCACTCCTTCATCACATTAAATTAGAAGTTATTGTGTTATAAAATACATACTATGGACAGTTTGTTAGTAGACACCTGTAGAGATCCTGGTTATTTATTTTAATGCACATGTATTTTAGTCATTTTGTGTTAGAATGTATTTACAGTGACAGGTAGTTGCAATTTGTGTGGCTCTAATCATGATCCAGCTGTTACTGGGTTTGTTGTGATGAGGTGTCATGAGGATTTGGGTTTATTAGAGGGAAGATGTGAGCTAAGTTTATTTTGGTCCGGCTTTAAGCCTGGTGGCTCCAAAAGGCTCTCAGCTCTTTAAGCTCAAACAGGGAGCAACAGCTACCGCTCTGACTGCAGGGATGAGGCATCCACTGACACACCAGCTCATACAGATGTGGACGTCTTACAAATCCTTCTTTTCCACTGTAACCATCGCATGCAACAGCCCACTGGTCCTCTGCAGATCTGTGATCTTGCTCCACTCCCAGCAGGAAATGTTTTGAATTTTACAATGTTTTGTTTTCCCCTAAACCATCAGAGGGCACAGAGATGATTTTGGTGATTATTCAGAAAAAAACAAGAGTTTTATTACAATAACACAACTCAGCTGTAGGCTACAGAGCTTAGGAATGCTTAAGTAAAAGAAGTGAGTGCAGCTGCTGCATTACACAGATATGTTTGTGGATGATGTAGGGCTAAACAGGCTGGTATGTTGTGCATCACCGGCATTTCAGGGGGACATAAAGGGTCAGGTGGTATGAAAAAGTGTTGGTTGTCTGCTTGTGGACTCGTAGCCCTTTGGTTCCCCCCTTTACCCCCCTTCGTTTGACTTCCTTTCCTCTCAGGTGCCGGCAGAAGCAGAGAGGGTCCCATGTGTTCGCTCATCTGTCCCTCGACACACATTCCCTAAACAAGCACTCTCCAAAACACTGCTGGTTGCCATGGCAGTGCTACTGGCCTGAGTGAATAAGGGGGAATAATGTCCTTAGAGGAAGGGAGTGTTGGCTGTGGTGGGGGCAGTAACGTGTGTGTGTGTGTGTGTCCGTGCCACTGTACTGCCCCCATGGGAGAGCTGCCTGGCAGAATCATTACGGCCTGTGCAAACACACACTGACGTCTGGACTTAAGTCAGCCCTGCCACACACGAACATGCGCACACAAACACTTACTTGTATATATAAACACACACATATGAACATGCACATTTTCCTTGTGTCCATCACAGTTAATTGGTGTCAGTGTCATGCAGATGCTCACCACTGTAGCTGAGCCACATGTGTTCCTTATTCTAATCACATATTTCCTCATGTTTGCTTACAGAATGGCTACTTGTAAATCTGAAAATAAACCACATCTATTGTCCCTGCGTCTTGTTTAGTCTGACACAAGCATGCAAATACACAGGTAACGCTTGTTTAGTCTGGTTCATTATTTTCCCTTTAATTTCCTCTAAATGCTACGTCACTCAAAATAAAGGCAGTTTGAAGCATCCAAATGCCCCCAAACAGGTTATGAGTCAGAGTTAGGTAATGAAAATTGCAATGCATCTAAACAAAGACACACACACAGGCACACACACACTGGTATTTACATACTGCAAGTCTGAGGCACGGATATTGAAATTTCAGGTGAGCACATTTGTTGTGAAATTATAATCAGGGTGAAGAGGTCCCTCATTAAGAAAACTGAATAAAAATTCTCGTCAGGACCGGCCAAAATCACCACCAGAAATATACTTACTCTTAGATCTAAAACTAAAACTGGTCCTCACAAAAACAGACATAAAAGATCTCTCACACACACACACACATCCCCACTGAAGCAGCTAAATGCCAATTAGACCTCGATGAGAGACATGAATGAAGGAATGTCCGACTAAGTGAAAGTTTAGTCCTAGTTCTGTTTTTCAGTCTCAGACTCTGAGAACATACTGGAACCCTCCTGCTGCCCCTCACACTGGCTGCATATCACCCAGTCCAGCACTGGGGTCTCCTGATGTATCCCTGTTTTAGTTGGCACTACTCAATGTCTATATATGTGCATGCGCGCAGTATAGTACAGTGTGTTTGTGTGGTGCATGAGCACACTTGTGGCTTTGTTATTGCATACATAAATCAGCGATTAATGGAACTCAGCACAGCAGATGAAAATAAAAATGTCTCTGGTCTTTTAGGGATTTGGTTAATTTGTGATGTTGCAGTAGAAAAAGCATTCTGCCAAATACTAAGGTTTCATACTAAGCTGAAATAATCTTTGATTCAGTTTGGCCTACTTTTCAAACTCTTCATTAAAGCTCTCTTAATCCCTTCAATTTTCTTAAGTCCCAGTTCTTATGCCAGCTGTCTTTAAAATTACATTAAATATCATGTAATTTGAAAATGTCAGCTTCATCAAAGCACAGGATTGATGACAAAGAACACCTTTTAGAGATTTAAGAGACTTTTGTGGCGCATGTGATCCGCCTGTGAAGTTTCTTTCCATGTAGGACACATATGACAGAGAAGCTAAAAATGAAGTTAACTAGTTCCTTGGTTACCATTAGGTAGCTTAAAAACAATCCATAAAACACACCTCAGTGCACTTAACTGACACATAAAGAACGGCTGGAACACCCATTGGACCAATTCACTTGCATGGCAGAACTACCCATTGCATCATCAAAAAGCAATGAAACCATGTTCTATCTAAATCTTATGACCCTGCCCAGCCCTCGCTTCAGCAGGGGCCCCTGGGCAGGCACTAGCCAAGTACAGTTGGCCCACTATTACGTACCTAATCATCCGGGGTCCAAAGACCACATCTGGAGCTAACCAAGACCTCCAGGCCTGAGGCGAGCCAGAGCACAGCCCGTCATGGTCGACACATGCTGCGGAGGACAGCTAAAGCACCTGGGCTCTGGATAGTCCAAAGCCTGCAGGCTCAGGACACGCCGATGTTTGAATCTGCATCCTTACTGTTCTGGTCAGATTCCGAACAACTTAATTGTCCATCTGCAGCTAATACATTTTTAAAATAGAAAGTATGTTTCAACCCTCCCCCTCCCTGTTTGTTCATTTAGAATGTGTTCGTGTTATGAAGACAGAAGAATGGCAAGACGGTCTTCTTGAAGGGAATCATGTGTTTCTGTGTGTGGTCGAATTTGAAATCTGATTTGCATGAACACAAGTACAGTTTGTATGTATGTATTGGCCGTGTATTGTCGTATGTGTGTGTGTTGGGAGGCTCTTGGCTATAAGTGTTTATGATTATTCTTTATCTCAGAGCCTACATGAGCATTAGCAACATGAGTAAAGATGGTGTCAGTCTCAGCACCCCATAAATCTCCTCCCCACCCTGTCCCTGGCTGATGACACATGCCTATGTCTCGCTAAACAGCTTGTTCCAAAGCGTTACTTGTTCCAAATGCCACGTCAGTAACATTTTCATTAGCAGACCAGAACACACACTTTGCTTATTTATACCGACACACAGAACAGGTTCATGTGCTGAGAACACACTCACAATACAGGGAAGCATAATCCGAAAATCCCTTCTTTATGTAATCAACTTTACAGAAGTTGCTACACAGTAGTCCCACAGTCAAACTTCAGAGTGGACAGGCAAACAAGGCCTCCTGCGCTGCACAGTAAAACATATTGGGAACGAATGGCCTCAGAGGGGCAGATGTGAAGCAACAGGACGCACGCAGCAGCAGCCAAACAGACAGAGCTGGTGTGATGGTGTGGTCAGCACTCTGCAGCATGATGGATCTCCAGGTGCAATTAAGCAAACAGCACGTTATCAGCAGCTATGATGGATGTACGGTACAGTAGCAGGAAAGCAGGCCTTTCCCCCTGGACACTTTAAATACACACTCACCTAAGAGACACCATTGAAGCATAACACACACAGAGAAATGGCATTGCTGATCTCTGTATCATCTGACATTTTTTCCCCAGGATGCTTAAATGTGCGTCCACCTGAGAGGCATAAATCACTGACACCAGCCCTATTGAGCGAGGGCCAAACACAAAACACACATCAGAGAGAACCGCCTTGGCACAGCTGTCAATCATGTCTTGGCAAAACACACCAGAACTGGAGGAGAAAACTGTAGGAAATGATGGATATTGAATTAGTGCAATAACACACATTGACACAGACATACATCACGCAAAGTACACACACACACTGAGGTTAGCCCTCGCGGGTAATTCTGTTTGATGGCTTTAATAAGCCATCACTTCCATTTCTCTTCGACTGTCTGTTTAAACACTTGCAGTGTAATATTACATTTTTCTGTTTGGTCAGGCCAAATTGGCCATTTGGCTAAACTAAAGGAACAAGGTAAGAAGTATGCACCGCAGATCCCAAAGTGCACAGCAGGGTGGAGCACTCCTCTGAAGTGATATTGTCACATTTACAGTATGAATTTTTGAGGAGTGATGGAAGCAGAAAGATTGAGTGGTTGTACGCACTAAATTTCCCTGCGTGGAACACATGTTGGTGTTAACACAGCAGCTCCTTCAGCACCTTCAACTGAGAGTTCATTTCAGTGCCTGTGTGCCTCACACATTTCTACATATTGAATTCCTTCAGTTTTTCCTGACTTGACCCAGTCATCAACATTTGGTAAAATAAGCATTTTTTAAGGCTTTTGCTTGGCCTGTCGAGAAAATTTCGAACATATGTTCAGACGTGCAGCCAAATAACGTGTCTAACACATGCAAAGGGATTGGCAGCAAATATGCAGGAAAATTAGCTTATTCTTAGCACTGCTTAGCCTGGTAATGATCAATATTGGAGCACAGAGTTTGATTTGCAGCCAATAGTACAAGTGGAGTATTTTGACACTACTTTGTCTTCATCAGAGTCAAATGGATAAAAGAGATGAGGCAAATACATATATATAAAATAACTGTGCTGAAGTCTTTTGTCCTTTTGAAGTGCCTGATCCAGCGGAGCACTGCTGGAAGATGCACAAAACATATCCACAAAACAAAATTATTTTCTGGACATGACTGCAGACACACATTGGTTGCTCTGGTGCACCAAAAATTTTTAGGCAATCTTTTTCCCTGTCCCTTTTCACCACAATGACTTAAAAAATCACCTTTCCTGTCCTTTTCCCCATACAAAATGCTAACACACTATGCAAATGATTATAAATCAGATTATAACCAGGAGGTCGCTGGAAGTAGAAGGTCCAGAGGGCCATTCCCCCCCACCCCCCTCACTTTATGCCCCTGTCCACATTGTCAGCGTGAGCAGATAGAGAAAACAACTCATTAAATGCAACGCCACACACAAGCTTTGAGCGCTTTGTTTTGAATTACTGATATCTATTAAGGTTGTGTTGTCGCCTTATGAAGAGTACAGCGTGCAGTTTCACACAAACACACACAGACAGAGCTCTCAAATATCAGGCCCACCAGAGCGACCAATGAAATTGTTAAGTGGAACTTGACAGATTTTTGGTTGCATATGGCTGCACTTTGGAATCCTTCCTTCAGTTCCTTCGGTCAGAATGTGTTCATATTTTTTAGTTCATTTTTTCCGAAACAATTAATTCAACCAACAACAGATGTGAAAGAAAGCATCGCGGATGCAGCTTCTGGACACAGTTTTGATTCTTTAAACTGGATTTGATGCCGTCCAAAATTAGTTACAAAGAAACAGGAAGCGAGCCATAACTCGATAAAGATAAAAAAGTGATTTTATACCTGTGTGCATTGTAATCGTCTTGATGCACTTTACCTAAAAAGTGCTGCTTGCTGTTTTGTTTGTCAGTGTGCTGTTACTGTCGGTAGTGTGTGTGGTAATCATGGGTAAGTGGGTGGGTGGCTTGTAACATGAGTTTATTGACTTTTTCCAGTGTTTTGTTGTGATTTAGATTACACAAGTTTCCCGCTAACACACACACGCACACACAGTCCCTGGGCGCCCTAGTGTGGGCCCCAGGTAGACCCTGAAACCACTGCTGTAATCTCATCATCTACTGGACTGAGGGACTGCTGGAGAGGAAATGTTGTGCACAGGTCAAAACCTCAATAAACACTCAGGACACACACACACACACACGTATATATGCACACACGGTCATGGTCACACACTCGCACACATACACGGTTGTGACTCTGCACAGACCCTGCAGCATACGGCCCCTGTAAATGTTTTTGTTCAGTTCCAACCACAAGACCATGAGTTCAGTCTCGTTAGCTGGAAAGCCGAGTCCCTTTTGTTTAGAAGAAAGAGAATAATGGCTTGTTGGAAAGGGTCACCCTGCTTTACTTTCATGCCGGTGGTTGTTACGGATTTCTGGGGATTTAGTATAAAGCCATTTGAGGATCATGTCATTGTTCTGAGCGGCATGGATACACAGGGAATGGAAATTCACAGAACTTAGGTAGAGCTTTCAGTTCAACATGTTTGGAAATTATGATGGAAAGATTAATGCGTCTATGTACAGATTGTACCATGCACAGACTTAAATTTCAATGTGTTTTTTATAAGATGATGCTTGTGGGAAAATGTATAGGCTCAATACAGTACTCGTGCTTAAATATACCAAAGAGCTTTAGATAAGATCCACAGGAGCGAAGGGAAAATCAGGGAGTGATTGGAAGGAGGGGAAGGCCGGGATGTGAGGAGGTAGAAAACGGGGTTTAAAGGATTAGGATGACCCCCACCTCCCAGTTAGAGCCTGAGAGGAGCTCAGTCATACAGATTGTTGGCCAGGGAGCAAAGTCCCATACATGGCGGGGAACATTAGTGACACACTGCAAAAGCATGCTCAGCAACCAGCACGGAGACGAAGACAAACCACACACAGAATGCACATGCATGTATGTACTGTAACATAATTAAATTCCTCCAGGCACGCACACACACACACACAAGTGCAGATGCAGAGCGAGTCAACACAAGTGTTTAAATTCCAGGGAGACATCTGTAATGAGGACTGAGTCATTTGGATCTAATTATGGGCAACCAAGTGGAAAAGATGGAGTAAATCAACTCAAAGTGATTTCAGTAAAGAAAACTCAATTCCAGAGTGTAAACTCAATTCGCCATAAATTTAATTAATGTTGGTTTAAATGGAGGCACTCAGCTGATTGTGTGTCATAAAACATTACTGAGGCTTCGGCTTCACTCTCTCTGTCTCTCCTGCTCGTGCTCTCTCATTTATCTCTCCGCTCAACACAAGTACGGAGGGAAAGATCAGTCCTCTAGTGCCACCTAGTGTCTTCTTATGCATCCTACAACAGGTGAGAGAGTCCTCTGCACTTTTTGAAGACATAATTAAGATGATTAGAACAAGGTTTACTTTTTATTCTATATTCTATATTCTTATATTGCTCTGTTTGACCATGCTGAGTAACCTATGAAAAGCTGTGTGTATGTTTGGGTTATCTTGATGATAATTAGGTTAATCAATTAGCATTAATATGCTGTAAAACCACATCTATCAGGGCTGTTTGTTAGGTTGGGGAAACAGGTTTTTAGTTTAGGAAACAGCAAAATTTGTACCCGAAAATGATTCAATTTTAAATATTTACTGCTATATTAATATTTTAATATTGGAGTCACAGTCAGTGGCAACGCAAATTAAGTTTGTTTGATGGTGAGGTTAAAAGTTCAACTTACCCATTAACATCGCAAATTGATTCAGCTGACAAAGAACCAGATGAACCTGGTTGAGTGACTACGAGCTGCACAGAAATGATGCTACAAGCTTGTACAACATACACATTGATAAGCAAAACACCAAGTTCACTAGTTCAAGGCAGCACATCCTACAGAACCACGGGGCCAAACCAGAACTGAAGCTCTGAGCAAAGAAGGCAGGTGAACGACATGACAAGGTGGAGGCTGCAAGAGATGGAACACGCGTAGACGTGCTAATAAACATGCCAAGATATCCTTCAAAACCTTTTCAACAAGGTGTAATATGTTCTAAAAAAATTGAGGAACCCATTAGATCCTTCTTTTTATGTCACATTTCTTTTATCAGGCTAAGCTGACACATAACTGCCTCGTGTCTGAGCTCCTCAAAATGCAAGGTGAATAAAAAGGACACAAAATTTTCAGCAACCACCAAAAATACCAAAACATGATGGTTGACAGCCAACCTTAATTTATATACATACATATTCACTTGTGTTTCTGCATCACTAAAAAAAAACACTATATGGCCAAGATTCTCAACCTGCTGGTCAAACAAACTCCAAGGGGTCATCATGAGATCAACTTAAGGGGTCATGAGATGATTAACAGCATCGTATAGAGGAAAAGATATCTTTTAATCTGTTTTATTGTAAAATGTGGGATATTTAAACAATTACAGAGGGAAGTGTAATATAGACGTACAGTATGTATGAACTTGTAGAATCTGTGAAACCTGTAACAAAGAACTTAGAGTAGACGTGGCTGTCTATAATGGGATCACAAGCTAATAAAGTTTGGGATCCACTGGTTTAAAGCACACTGATGGAAATTGCACTGTGCTATTTTTTCCTCTAGATGGCCACAGCTACTAACTACAGACCAGAGAAAGGAGGACAGTATCAGCAGCTCAGCGGGATACATAAAATGTGCACAGAGGTCAAGACAAGTCACCGCTGTCCAAAGGAAGACTATTGGAAATTGATTATATCCTAATGAGGACAGTGCCGCATTGCAATGGCTGTAACTGCAGACTTTTGCATGATATTATGTAAAGGATTAAAAAAATGCTTCATGTTGCAGTGACAGATGTTGCCCTGAAATGTGCACAGTCTTAATTATAATAACATTTTGATATAAAATGCACCTTCATTCAAAAGTCTCAAATTAATTTGTTCCTCACACATCAAGCGCAGGACAGACTCTCATGCATATTCCAATTCAGCAGGTGTCGTTAGTGTAAATACAGCTCCAGACATCTGATGACAAGTATCATGTTTTTACAGAGGAGCTGACATTGATCCGTCTACCACCTCACTATAAATCACGCTCACAGTAAAGCACTTTGAGTTGTGACAAAATGGAAAGGTTAAAAGCTAATGCTTCGAGAAATGGAGGCACCTAATGCTGGCAGCATTTGCATAAATGAAGTGACATGGTTTGTGGAATGAAATTAAGTTTAAGTACAGCTGTGTCATGAATAAAAATGTTCCATAATTTTGCTTATGTAAGGCATATGGCGCATGCATTTATTGCAATCTTTGCAGTAAAAATAAGAGCAGGGCTTTGGGTTTGAGTTGAGCTATAATAAGTTGTGGATAATAAAGGAAGAAGACATTAATCACAGGAGTGAATCTGTGTTGAGGTTGACTCTTTAGATATCAGTTACTCTTCTGTCGTTCTTCCTTCCTTGTCTGGTGATCAGGGTGGTGACAAGATCACATTAATTTTGATTTAGCTCCTTGTGTAGCCTCTCAGTGTCAGCTGTACTCTATATATGGCTGTTTGTAAGTGATCTGGGCTGTAAGTGTGAGAGTTGCTGATGCTCTTGAAATCCAATCTCTATCTCTGGATTACGCCTCACCTGTTACCAATAAACACTTTATTGGAAAGAACATGGACCCATATTTGCTAATATCCTCTCGGTTGCACGTTCTCTGTAACTTATTGCACTACGTCTGAGCTGTAGTATTTCTGAGTCTCTGACCTGTGGTAGGCAAACAAAGAAAGGCATATCAGTTTTGTAAATACTTTTGGGACCATGATTCTTGGAGCTGGCCTTACTTGCTCTTTTTTTTTTGTTCAACTACAATGAGCAACCGACCCCGCTCGGGCTTGCCACCAACTGGCAGTGCCAGCAGGCTGCCCTCGGACCTTGGAGCCGTATCAAGCAGACCGGGCCAGTATCCCAGCAGCCAAAACCCAACAGATGCACCGCGCTGAAGCCGACATCACAAAATCAGGGGACTAACATTTGAAATGTTCTCCCTCACACATAAACACACACTTATACAAGTCTAAATATAAACACTCCCTCAGCTAGGGAGTTAGGGGATGAGTGGAAATCAAATCTGGTGTATCAATTTAATCTCCGCTGATTTGTCTTTGCCCTTGTAGTGTCTGTTTCTGCACAGCTTTCCAACAAAAGTGTCATTTATAAATGAGGGCCCTGACAGTACTATTTCATTTTTGGGGTATTTTTGTCTTCAGTTGGGACCTTAAAACAGGGACAGAGAGTGGTACGGTCCTAAAGCCAGAATTTAACCCAGGACATTTAAGTAACGTGTGACCTGCACTGTCACCACTTGGCTACCAGGACGCCCCAGAGAACTGGGTTCACTAACACCATTGGCAGGGCTGTCATGACATCAGATTTTCACTACATGATTATCATGGCCAAAAGTTTCAACTGTAGTACTGCCATTTCTAGAAGAAATGTCAGTGTGTGAGTGTATGGAGGTGGATAGAGTCTGTAACCAAGAGATATTCACAAGATATTATCATGTGTGTATTATTAACATACCAGTATTTCATTTAAAAAAAAATATTTTAATCATTTATGCATTTAATACCTGGGTTAACTATGATGGTGTGGCATTTATACATTTTTTTCATGTATTTTCTATTTTTATTTATTTATTTTTTGCCCTAATTCCATTGTTTGACATAGTTATTATTTATTTATTTATTCATTTATTTATTTATCTATTTAATTTGATTCAATCAGACGATTCTGTCATGTTTTTTTTCTGATACCTTTTTAAGAAAAAAAGCAAACATCATCCTGTTCAGATACTTCTATGAATAATGCCTCAGGAGCATTACAGTATGCTGTGTAATTCAATTAATTATTCAAAATATCCTCATGATTTTTTTTTCTTTTCAGCTCGTCAGGTGGAAGGAAGCACCTGAAGTTATTGTGATCCACATCCACTGCACCAATTCAGCAACACAATGGAAATTCATTTCCAAAAAGATCAATTATTAATTTCCCCCAAAAAATCAATGGTAAAGTGAGTGAATAAATGAATGAAATGTCAAAAGAGAACAAAATGGCATTGCACAGTGCCGCCGTCAAGGAAGAGCTTTCCAATATTTCAATATTGGCTATTATCAGCTCCGTCATCTGTCACTGTCAAATAAAGTTCTGAATTAAATTTTTTTTGTCTTTGTGTTCATCTCCAGTTCTCCCTCTCTATCCTAAAAAGACAAACAGTTCTAAAAGTACACTTCATCCTACAACTGATCAATGCCATGCAGTGATGTCCTCACACAACAGTGTGCTGTGAAAACTCTGAGATGTTCAGAGAGAATACACAGAGGTTTTTTTTTGCTGCTGTTCTTTTTTCATTTGAACACAAGCTTTTTCCAATCACTGCTCTGTGGCTTCTCTGCAGCTCTCCAACAGTGGATTAGTTTGGGCTTGTAAATGCTGTTAAGCTCTGACAATGGACATTGATCTTACAGTTTAATGAGAAGTAACATGGGACAGACACTAGCAGAGTCGCCCCCTCCCTCCCTCTCTTTTACTCTCTATCTCTTTAACACTTCTTTACTCCGAATCACCTCACAATCACAATAACTAGAAACTATCTTATCATGCAGCCATGTCAGCCTACATCAGCCTTAAAGGTGATGCATTTTACTTGGGAAAATAACCCAAAGGCCAAAGTGAATGTTATGTCAGGAGGAACGACTTTACTGTCAAGGAGAAGGGGAAAAAAAGCAAAGTTAAACACACACTCACGCGGGCACATCCTGGCCTGTTTCTCCAGACCAATGCTGGCACTATACGTCCTCAGGCCTGCCTTGGCTGGTGGTTTGATAAATTGGCCCTTTCATCTCGTCGATGTGCATTGTGTCAGTGGGTTGGTGTGTATTTGGATCCGTGAGTGCATACTTGTGTGTGTGTGTATGTGTGTGTGCGTCTGCCTGGGTACATTGTCTGAGCTGTGAAGTGTTTGGCTTCCTCACTGAGGGCTGCTGTCACAGCCTCTGAAAGCGTGTAATAGGCGCCCATTCTCCCGGAATGAATGCACATCCATAGGCCTACACTAGCGAGAAAATGTGGCATTTCCAAAAGACTTGGGATAATCGAACAGAAAATTTATAAAAAGGGGCATAGCAGTGTCATTCTTTTCAGCTAAGCTCTAAATTTGGTGCATATGATTGGGAAGTGTTGCAGTCCACAGTGAATTAATGCCGTTTTTGATAGATCAAGGGTGGTTATTGCTGGCTGTGCAAAGCACTCTGGCACCAAACATGGGTTTCTGTGAGTTGGACTGTGATTCATGGCTGTGTAATGTTGTCGTGGTTTGATTGGGATTCAAAAGCAACTGTTTTTATTTTTCAAATTCCTTGAAATCCTCCCGAAATGGGTTCATTTGCAGCTATTTGGTTTAGCTGAAATAATGATTAAGAATCTGCCAGTTTTGCGTGTGTGTTCTGTTTCAGTGGGTCGGCTGATTTGGACCTACAGCGACAGACCGCAATCATCCTCATATTGTTGCTCGTCTCTTGACCACTCAGCATCTTGCTTTCAGGTCCTCGGCAGAAAATCAACATGTCTGCAGTCAGAAACTAAGCATTGGTGGAAAAATTATTTTAGCTTTGCTAGCATTTTAGCTATTGGTAGAACAAAGTCGGGCTGCAACTAATGGTTATTTTCATGATCAATTATTATTCTGTCATTATCAATAGTTAAGTCTCCTAAAAGCCGATAAATAGACAAAAAAGCCATCACAGGTTCCCTGAGCCAAATGTGCTTTCTTGTAATTGCTGTGACTAAGTGTTTCAGCACATTAACAAAGTCTTAAGGATTAATTTTACTGTTGATTCAAATATGAAAAGAAAATACCACAGGATAATTTGTCATCTAAATTTCACGTAGCCAAACCACAGGAACTCCTGATAACCTGTCCAGGACGCTTCCATGTCTTCAACAAATGCATGCTGGGAAAACAGCGCAGAACCTAAAAACACCTACCCAACCCCAATGGCTGAAGAATGAGCCTATATATTAACAGAGGCGTTAGGTTATCATAATGGTTCCTAACCTGTTTATTTAAAGGTCTGCAACCTTTGTAAACATATCATAACTTGTAGGATTGTGTATAAGCAAGAATCTGGCGACCATATGTCTTACAGGAGTTACAGTTCACTTCAATATATTGCGATATTGTAAGTAGGAGATATATTGTGATTTTTAAAAAATCTAATATTAGGAGATTGTTATAAGAACACATACTATTATGCATAAAATCTTACTAAAACAGCTTTGTACGCAATCAGAATAGCAGGGTTTTAAACACAACCCAAAAAGATGATGTGAAGATTGATGCAGTGTTCCAGCAAAAAGATTCAGTATTACAAAACATGATATTGCCATACTTAAGTGCATCTACCCTATAATTTTACACCCCTAATAACTCACCACCCCTCCAGACAGGTTTCCTTTATCTGTGGGCTGTAAACAGGATGACCAGAGAGTAGTGTTTTTGCTTCCTGGACAATTTCGGATATATAAACTCCTCAGTGAATTGCAAGAAAACAACAAATATTAGAGAATAGGAGCTAGGAAATAACAAATGTGTTGTTGAAATATCTCATAAAAGCTCTTTTCACCTCTCAGATGGGTGCATGGTTGGAAACCATTAAAACAGCTCGGTAATTTTTCGCACACCACTGAATTATAACACTATTACGCCATGGAAACACCACATCAATATTGCAATAAGTGCATGACGGGGAATTTTGGCGCTCTTTTTGTCTGTTCATTTTTATGTAAGATGATATTCATGTGGGTGCACTGTGCGGTAACCTACTCACTCGACCAGTGCTCCCACTCATTCTCTGCAAACCAGCGTTCAGTGTGAGAGTACACTATCTCAGACACACACACACAGACACACACAGTGTGAGCCGAGAGCGCTTTCTGTCTTTCATTCATCCCGGTGAAGGCTGCTCAGACTTTCTTCTTCTCTCCCCCCCTCTTCCCTTCCTCACGCTGGGATAGCTTACTTTGTTTTTGTTTTCCCTCCGCGGTGCCTTTTGGTCGGAGTAGTAGTGGATGATATCAACAGAGCTACGTTTCTTCTTACCTCCGCGATACTACGGACCAAAGAGGAGTCGCTAGAGGACACGCGCATCACGACAGAGAGCAGCGCGAGGGAGTTTTCTTTCTTTTTTTGGAGGGTACGGCTCGTTCTAAAACAAGAAATAAACAAAATATCGCACGGAAGAGCAGCGTTGACGCGGACGCTCCACCTGACAAGTCTCGCGTTAAGTTTTTGACGGATTTTACGGCACAGGTGTTAAAGGATTAAACACAGGCATTTGGCGGATGGTTGTCGGTTTCGTGGAGAGGAGTCGCTGCCTCTGCGCAAGGTGAGTGATGGACTCTGAACTGAACGGGAAATACTGACAGCAGAGTTTGTTCAACAGATGAAATATTGACCCATATTGACCTCCTTATTTGATGGCTGGATCTTTTTTTTTTCTGTCTGTTGAAAGCAGAATACTGAAGGTTTGGGCACCTTAAATCACTCAATATCTCTATGGAATTCCTGCTGGGATAGAGTCAGAGTTTGTAGCAGCCTCTGCAAAC
>CAFUXE010000620.1:374763-387839 GCA_903364295.1 Serranus cabrilla
TTTTTTCAAGTAAATATCAGTCCACATTTTTATCAGTGTATAACACATCATAACCGCTCTCTTTCTTTGTTTTTTTCAAATAATAAAAAACTGAAAATTCTCGTCAGCTGCTCATATTGTTCACTTTCACCTAAAATATTTGATTCCTGGCATCACCAAAGCAAAACAAGAAACCCTAAAACCACAAAACCTTTGCTTTACCCGGTTATTCCTGAGACCAGAAAGCGTTAGCCAGTTTTACTTGGGTAACTGTCCAACAGACGAGCAACCATCTGTTTACAGTGTTTAGTTCACAGTTTGAACACTCATCAGCAAGATGGATAGTGCAAAAAATGTACAACTTCATCTCTGAATCACACTAAGTGTACCTAACTACAGGTGTGAAAGCTCCCTTACTTTACCCTTAACTTGACCTGTGTCATTTCTGCAACACAATTACACAGCAGGTTTGCAGGCGGCCATTGTTTTTATATAAACAGCTGTAAAAGAAAATGCCGTCCTACACATGCAGAGACACACACATCTTACAAAAGGTGCACTATTATGCTGTTTTATAACCTTTGGCTTATTGTGGGGAACCCTGCAGGCATGGCAGCTTACATTTACTCAAGCAAACATACACACACACTGACAGACAGTGGAACAAAACAGGAGACCTGTGATTGACAGTTGATCCTACAAGGATATTTGTGTACACGTCCCCTTAGGACCAAAATACATCATTAACTCTCAGCCGTGTTGTACTGAGACTATTTTTACACCAGCTTTAGAGTCAAACCACCAGAATCTTCCAGTATTATTTATAATGGTCGAGTCTATTGTGTCTCAGAACAATAAGCTTATTTTACTAATTAGTAAGAGGGAAAGTGTCATATTGCTAATTAGCTGTTTGCAGTCATATCAGCTCAGTAATTGAGACGAAAAAGAGGAAGAGAGGATTGAGAGATTAAGGAGGAAAGTCATTACAAAGCATTATTTGGCTTGTGTCACTTCAGTTGTTCCACTTATTGCAACTTTATGCCTGATTTGTTTTACATTTATTATTTTTCTTTCCAGTGTCTTTCAAGTTTATTATTTGTGCGTCTCACTCCAGCGCAGTCTCTTAGGTAATGCAAGTCTTTTGTGTTGAGGTTCACGTTGCCTCATGGGAAATCTGTTTGCTCCTTTCCCTCTAATCTGCCTACTGTTATAAAACGTATTGTACTTGGAAATACAGTATGATTGCTCATGTGTGAGTTTTTGTTTGGGTTTAGGAAAACACATTAATAAAAATATTGAATTATAATATTATTCTAAGGTGCTCTGATCCCAGTTTTACTCTCGTCTACCAAAAGCGGCGTGTGTGTGTATAACTGTGTGTGTATTATACTGAGACGACCACATCCTGCCAACAGCCAAAATCCTTGAAGCGAGTGCTTTTGTGCTAAATGCAATACCATGTTTAAAGACCCCTTTTTATGGATTGCACCCTTTTCTCGCTTTTGTTGGGTCTTCAAACCACGCTTCGACATCAGTGCAGTTTCAGGTCTAATACCCCTGGTATTGAACCTCGTATTTAGTGCAGAATCCAATACATTGTTTAGTCTATAATTGCTCTACTGCTTTCAAGGAGAAAATATGGAGATAAGGAGTTTGCCAGGAAAGTTAAAACTACACAGATTAAGAACATTTGGACAAAATGTGCCAAAGTATAAAAACAGTGCAATTAGGTGCTAATGGAACAGATAGACCCCAACAGTTTTGTTGCCATTCAGCATAGCACCCCCCATATGTTACAGTAACATAACAACCCTCATCCAAACTTCAGGCCGCCTTCGTCTCCCCTCATTAACTCTGTTACACACACACACACACGTACACTCAGATCGACACAGGGAGGCGGAGATGTGCTCGGTTAAACTGGAAAAACCTAACTTTACCCGGGATAATAGTCTTTATTCACCCTCTAATGAATCCATATTGTGGCCTAAAGCAGTAGATCTGCTATTAATACCATTAACAAGTAATGGCCCAGAGAGAGATTTTCAGAGATAAAAGCACCACAGTACCCTCATGAATGAAAAGGTCTGATGGAGGCAGAGGTTACCAAGTGTACAAGATAGATTTAAAAAATGAGATGAATACAGTTGACTAATAGATGGTTTGCTTCGCAAACTGCCTGGCCCTGAGAGAGCACTAGTGGGGGCCTCCTGTTCAATCTCATTTATCCACTAATGAACTAATGTTTTTGTTTCTGCAGAAACTCAACAAAGAACTAAACAGATTTCTAACTTGTGTCAAGTTCATCTGTAGAAATAACGTTTTTGTTTGCGCTATTTCACTGCAACATCTCTGATAAATAGGACAAAATAAGTGGTATGTGAGGACTAAGAGTCTACAGACATGCTAATGACTCATTACTTTGGCAATGCCTGCTTTGAACTAAATGCTAACATCAGAATGCTAACATGCTCAGAATGACACTGCCAACATGTTGATCTTTAGCACATAAAATGTTTATCATGTTCACCATCTTGGTCCACCAATCATAATCTTGATTAATGGTCAATAAAATGTTAGAAAATAAATAAATTCCCAACTTTCCTAAAGTTGTCCTAAAAAAAAATCAAGAAACAATTGGGTGATTAATCCTTGCAGCAGCAGAAAAGATGTTGAGATATTTAACGCGATAAGTGGAAACTTGAACTGCTGCAGCACCGAAGCCTTTTGGATTCATAGCAGGATTAGTTATGTTAGCTACACTAAGATAATTTACATGATACCCATCCTGAGGGTGACAACTAAATGTGTCAACTAAATTTCATCCATCCAACAGTTGAGATATCACTTGATCAAAGTGATGTCTCTGGCTCAGTTGGTGGAGCAGTCGCCCACTGATCAGAGGGTCGGTGGTTTGATCCCTGACCATGGGAGTCTACATGTTGAAGTGTCTGAACCTCCCGATGCTGCGTTCATCAGTGTGTGAATAAAGTCCTGATGGTGACAGGTGGCAATATTTTTGGTATTTTCACCCATCAGCATTGGGGTAGGAGTGCTTTCTGTAAAGTTAAAGCAGTACTACAAATCTGACAAAAATGAAGACACAAATACCATAAGCATTAAATCCTTACCGATGAACTACTAAATTGGATGCCCTTTTTTCTATTTAATTCAATACGCATTATGTGACTTGAAGTCTTTAAGTGTGTTAAAAACCACCATGACTCCCCATCCAAATTATCTTTACACAAATGCATTACACACTGAACTGCCAACTCTGTCAAATACACCACACTCAACCTCTCCTCAGGCCACAGTGATTGCTTGCGGTGATTGGTTGCAAATAAAATCCATACAAATTGTGTTTTCTGTCAATAACTTAAAGGTATCGAGCTCCAAAAGCCAGCGTAATATGCATCCAGTCAACATTTGGTTCCTCCATATTCTGGATACTGTATGCAATAGACTCATTTACGTCAGTACCGTACACTTGTGTTCCAAAGATTAATAGTCCATTCCTGTTGTTATTTTGTCTTAATAACAAACTATAATAATGCCTTTTCATGTATTTGAGCTGTATTTATTCAGTAAGCCTCATTAACATCATGATCTCTTTTTGCAAGATAGATGTGGGATTGTGCCCATCTCAAATATTATGAAATCTGCAAGTATCCCAAAGAGAAATGAGTGTCATCACTTCAAGCTGCATTGCAATGTGTTCCAGTAGTAAGGTGCATAACACAGGAGCCTATGTGCTTTTCTTTCACAAGAGTAGAGAAGTCTAGCCTACACCATCCCTCATGAATAATCCCTGCCCTCAAGGCCACGCTTTCACCACTGGGAGAGAAAAGATGTAGAAGAGATGTCAATATCAGGATGCTCTATAATAACTCAGGGAGGAGAATTAAGTCCAAAATAGAATTTGGGGCACAACAAGCAGTGAGCAAAGGGAGAGAAAGAGTCATAAAAACACACACTGACTCAGAGGGAAGAGTGTGTGGCCTGACCTTGGCATTAGTGTTTTTTTTCTGTATCACACTTTTACAAAGAGAGTTTACCCTCCTGGTGTAAATATGCTGCAGGAACAGACAGGAACCCTAATTACATATTTGTTGTTGTAGATCTTTAACTTTTTTGTTTTAATTTAAACAGTGAGGCGTGTGTGTTTGTACCCTGGCTGTATTTGAGTCTGTGTTTGTTTGCAGTTCCCAGCACTGAGCAGGAATTGTACAAAGCGAGCTCCTGCAGTGCAAACAGAAAGAATGTGGATTTGGGTTCAGACTCGGGCTCCAGCTCCTTTGAAGACGTTGTTCCCTGAGTCTGGTACCTTTGATTTCTACTGTACAAAGGGGAAGGTTGTTAATCTTGGAACGAGAGCGAGCGGGGGGCAGACGGAGGGGAAGACAATGTCGGAAAGATTACATTACCAAGAGTGGAACAGGGAAAAAATTGTAATGTGGAACATCAAAGTGACACGGCAGAGTGCCTTTGCGATATAGAGTTCCATATTATTAACCCTGCAACCCTTTCTCTTGTTATACCCACTAGTGACTCATTAGATAGGTCATTGGCTCACGGGCTGATGTCAATATTTCATCGCCTGTATGCATAATTTGACAGTTTAATAAGAGCAGCACATTCAAATGAGAAAGGAACTATATAAAAAGTGAGTGCAGAAAGAGGGAGAGGGGCACAGACAGTCCAGTTCACAGCGACCGCTCTGATCGAGCACAAATGGAAAGATCGGGGAACTTAAAAGAAGCCCTGCTGCCCCGGCCACCTGCTGTTCTGTTTCATCCCTCAGTGTCTCTGTATCTCTCCCCCTAGTCCTCTATAAAGTAAGCGTGGCACATTATTCTGTCTTTCACTAGTTTTAGTATGATCATGATACATATAAATGTGTTTTCAGTTCATAACTGAAAATGCATTCAGAGTCTCTGAAGCTCCCAGCTGGTATAAAACATTACATCATATCTCTGTCAGTACAATAGGGCTCTCATTTAGCACAGCGCTATCTAGTTGTAAGTAATATTACAAACTAATTAATATTCTAAGCCCAGGCGACAGAAAACAGTCTAAGTGGTTGCATTTACTGCTCAAGAACAAAAAGCTGCATCCAATTCAATGCCAGCTCTTAATGAATGGTGGGCCAGAGGGCTGAGATTTGAGGGAGGGCTCAGAGTTCAGATCCATGTTAAATACTTGATGTGGTCTTAAAGAAGAATCCCCTGAAGGTTCATCTTTCTTCAGATGCCTCAGGCTTTCATGCATCCGCTTAGACACGTCTAGTTTTGCAATTCTGTTTCTAATTACGTTTTCATTTCATTTTTGAGCAACTGTTTGTGTATCATTTTTTATCTCTCTCCTTACTTTACCTGTTATATGTCCATTTCTTGAAAATATATATGCATAATAAGACCTCCTGCATATGTTTTCATTGACTCTAGCTTGTTAATTTTTATGCACCACACTGTATTTTTGTTCTTTCTAATGCCCCAAGAACTCGACATTAGATCTTAAATACTTGCCAGTAGATAAGCAAGAATCAAAGTTGAAAAAAACATTATTAGGTGTATTATTTTCTGTAGTATTTAATACTGGCACGCTAATCGGATTCATCAGGACTGTGTGGGTGTCGTTTCATTTGATTGACAATGGCCTGACAACCCACCAACTGTCATCCATTTGTGAACCACATATTGCACAATCGTGCTTGGTGCACAGATGTAAAATCCAACTGAGGCCTGCCTACACGGACATAACAGCAAAGACAAAATTCTCATATGTGACAACCAAAAATAAAGCAAATCATTAGTGCAGGAAGAGCACTGAAGTCGTACTTGTACTGGCTGATTGATCAGCTGTGGCTTGTAACTTCCTATCATATGCATGAAGATGTAGAACATGGCAAGTCTGGCCACTTGTACAGGAAGCAAAATATAGCTTATATTAATGTTTTCGACTGTTCTCCACCATCTTGCTGACGCAGTAGTAGTGATTGACGGCAATGTGGAGCTTAAAGTGGAGGGAGAGGAGTTGGATGGGTCAAGCAAATGGGGTTCGTGTCCCATGTGAAAATTAAAGTAAGCGACTTTTTACGTAACTTTTTTATGTAACATCTGTGGCTCACATCACCCTCAAAACGACTTCACTTCTGGCATTTATGTACATTTAATTACTTTTCAAACTGTCTTTTATAACATCTAACCAGTCAGTTTTTTGCCCCAAACCTAGGTCAGTGGTTTTGTAGCATAAATTCAAATCAAAAAATCAAACTCTCTGATGTACAGTGAACTACGAAACACAAACACTACTGTGTGTCGTTATGGGGGGTATTGACTGTCCATTCTGTCGTTTAGGTTGGAGATCTTCAACATTACAGCTCCCTCCGCCAGCCCATCCCTATCCTTATGTGGTATTGCTGACTTACTAAAATTCAATAATCATGCATGTTAAGTTCTCCCTGCAGAATGGCAGAATTTTGCTGATATCAGACAGAATTGTCCACTCCTTACAACATTTCTTTCACTATAGCAGATTTCCGGGGTGGGGGAGGGTTTGATTTTGGATTCATCAGGGTTTTAAGGGAGGAGTGGAGCAAAATAAAAACAAACTACGATGTTGAGAAGACATGACAGCCTCAACATCAACATCTCGTTTGTCTATATTGGGGTCAACACCGTTATTAGTCCTCTAGTAATAACCTTCTAGCACACAGCTTGACAGAATGCCGTCAGTGCTGCCAGTGGATTTGCTAACAGTTAGCCCTCACATGCTGCTCATTGAATCTATTGCTTTTCAACTGAGAGCCCGCTGATTCATGTTACCATGTCAAACAAATCAGTCGGTGGAGTGGGCGGATTCCAAGGCCAGACCCAGGCAATCCCAGAATCCTTGTTGCCACTCACTCTTTAACACTGATTGCACAACATGTTCTTTTTTTGTGGAGACAATCCCCGCCCTCAAAACAGCGTGGCAGAGCTCTTTGTTAGACGGAGTTAGACAAGAAGACAGTTATTGTGACTAAAACTCAAAGGTTTGCTTTGTTCTCATGATAAGCAGACAGTCTTACAATGGCGAATGTCAAGTATTTATGTGATCACAAGCTGTAAACCCACTTATGATAACATATTTAGGAGGCAAGGATTGAAAAGAAATTGTTACATTAGTCATAAGACTTCCATCAAAGAGCAGAACCCTTTCCATCAAATCTAACTGCGTCTTCGCTATAAATGGTCAATTCCATCATCATTGATTACATCATTTCCTGCGACCTCTGCATGCATCTGAGCGAGAAATAAGATGCTAATTATACCGTAACTCTATGCTGAACTATAAAGAAGGAATCGAAAGATGAACTGAAGTTGGCCGCTGGTACTAAATATAACACGTCTATTTGTGGTTCATGGCGCTTTAGAAATGGCTGTTTAAGATCCTCATTGAACATAACATACGGTGTCAGGCTCATGAAAACCTGCGCTGGTCTGATATGGTGGGAATGAAACCACTTTTCCATTAAGACCCTTTAAACCCATGTAACATGAAGACATCACGTCCAGTGCACCAATTATAAACCTCCCCCTCCCTTTCTTTTTTCCTCTCTCCGTACTGCTTTCATTATTTTTCCCCACTATCTGTCTCTCCATCTTTTTGCTTCGTTGGGCCTGCCATTCTATTAATCTCACTAACAGATTGCCTCTATTAATTAGTCTACATCTCCCATCTTGCATGTAATAATCGGAGGTAATAGAGATATTAGGAAGATAAGGATATTTCTGCAGTCACAATCACTTTTAATTAGCCTGAAGATTAAAAGATAGATTCTCTTCTGCCTGGCTGACGTCCAGACAGACAGCGCAAGGTCTTTTCTTGCCACAAAAGTCTGGGAGGACACAAATTCTGCAGCAAATCTAATGTGTCACTTTGCAAAATATATCTGTTCCATCACGTCTCACAGGACACTTCACATAGTGAAGGTAATAATGCGTCCATGCCTCTAGACAAAACAAGTTTCCAGCCTGTCATCAGTTACATTTCAGTATTATTCCTCACAGACACGTATGAGCGTACAAAGAGGTAATAAAAAAGTGTGCTTGTCTAATTCTAATGTATCTGCATTGCCATTTAATTTTAATGTATTGGGTTTGTGCAGCAGGTTCAACTAGATAATTGAGGAAATGTCTATACAGCATGTCTGTGGTTAATTGGAAGGACCAGGGTGCACTAACAGACAGGGAAAACAGACAGGGGTAATTACCAGAAGTGTGTTAAAGTGTGTGCGCTCACGTGTGTGTGTGGAGACGTTGAGCCAGTGTATTGGCTAAAAGGTAATTACACACTAGACTTGAAATAAAGAACACCAATTCCTGTCACAACTTTTCCCTGCTGACACATGGAGTAGATTTTGTCTCATCTCATCACTAATGCTGCAATTCTCTGGATGCCGTGCCGGACAAAAGACCCTATTCTTTCAAAGTTACTGGAGCTGACCTGTGCAGCATTCATGCATCTTGCTCTATAAAACACTTTGCCCCTGCAGGCACCCTGTCCTGTCGCTACCTTGGGGCAAGGAGCTCATCCAGTTTAATGGTTGATGTTCCTGGCCCATTCCCTACAGACCCGTTACTCACCCTAACCCTGTCAGAGCACTGCCTACTGGGCACACATAATGAAGAGAATAGAAAATTGAACACAAGACCGCAGAGCACATCATTAAACCATTTTCTATTACGGTACTGAGTATAAAAGTGGAAGAAAACACTGCTGCCAGGTTGTTAAGAACCCAGAGCCACGGCTCCCAGTGGGATGTTCAGGTCTCTATGGTTTTACTGGTTGGGCAATTCCAGCACTGACATGGTTTTAAGACACTGTTTCTCACCGGGGAATCTTAAGACCTTTTAACAATTTACTTCAGAGACTGTAATCCTCACCAAAGTTGCTATTGGCTACCGAAATTACAGCATTGTAACTTCCTGCCAGTGTGGAGAAATTTATGCAAAGGGGGAGAATGGTGGGTCTCGGATAAGTTTTTCTTAGCTCGCAAAAACTGAATGTCAAAGTCAGGTTGGCAAGACATGCTTTGTGATTGTTACTCACTAGAGCCCACTGCACAAAAAGTGTTGGAAAGTTGTGAGAGGAGAAGCACAGTAGAGCCTAAAGTGAAGACTGTGAACTAACTCAGTGTGGAGTTGGAAAGATAAAAATCCTTATAGGAGAAAAACATCACTTCTTCTTTTTACTTCTCTGTTCTATTCTCTTAAATCCCAATAATACAATGTCAATATACAGTGACAGCGAGATTGGTCAAACACAAGCACCATCATATACCCAGCGGTCGAATGTAACTAAGTACATTTATTGAGGTACTCTACTTAAGTACAATTTTGAGGTATGTGTACTTGATTATTTCCATTTTATGTTACCTTACTGCTGCTCCACTACATTTTCAGGCAAATATTGTTCTTTTTACTCCACTAGATTTAGTGGACAGTATATAACAGTATTTTAAGTAGTTCAAATGAGCCCTTCTGTGAGAAAATAAAAACACTGCTTACATAAATGCATTATTACAAATAATGTAATAACATATTTAGAATATGTATGACAATCTGAGTGGGGCCATTCTGCATTACAAGTACTTTTACTTTTAATACTTTTGTACATTTTGATGCTTTAAGTTAAGTAAGTTTTGAATGCAGGACTTTAGTTTGTGGTAATTTCACAGTCTGGTATTAGTACTTTTAACCTATTCCACCTCTGCATGCACCACATAGCCTGATTAAATATCAGAATGGTAAAACAATATGAAAAGATCTTGCATGATGCTCAAGCCTCACGTCCCTTCGCCCACTTGGACTAAAGGATAAAAGGATTATAATTTGAAGGTCAAAGGTCACTGTGGCCTCAAAAAATAAGCTTTTGGCCACATCTCAGTAATTTATACACTAATTATTACAAAAGTATTCTCACAAATGTCTAATAGAATGAAACTGTAAAGTGATGACATTTTAACCGAAAGGTCCAAGGTCACTTCACAGTAACATGAAACATGCAAGAATGCTTTTCTGACTATTAATCATCCCAATAACTCAGAAACAGATGAGAAGACTCTTGGGTGCCCAACTTAAAACTGTGATGATTGTATTTGTTGCTGGATTGAAGATGTGTGTGAAACAGTGAAACGAGTCTGAGCAGACATGAATGTAAACTGAAACTTGTTAGTGAAGGCAACAAGCAAGAAATAATGGCTTAATTTGTATTACTGAAGGCACAGAAGGAAATCTCACGTCCTGCTTCATCACTGTTCAAACCAAAGGTTAATAATGTTGTTTCTTACTCCAGTATATTCATTTGTTTATTATTATTGAAGTTATATTACAGATTATGCTTTAACATGTCTGTTAAATGTGATGCAGTTCTGTAACTGCCAACAATGCATTATATAGTTAAGATCAGGACCACCGTGAACAACTACAGCAGCAGCATGCTTTATTTACACATTTATGTATGAATAATGCAACACTTTGAAAAGGCTCATTCTTCACAATGACTACATATACTTTTGATAACTACTTTGCAATGGAATATATCTATGAAATATATTTTTAAACAATTTATGTTCCCCTTTCCTTAACATTATCAGTAAAACAATACCTAAGGTAATCTTTTTTTATACATACACTTAAAAGTTTATTGCCAAGTAAAATGCAGAAACTCAAGCAGAGCCTCAGGCCACTGTTTTCAAGACTGGAGCCAAAATCACCCATGAGTGGATGTTCTGACAGAGAGGATCAACATATATTTGGGCTGAACTGTCATGATGAATCTTATTCTGAAGGGAAACTATTTCTAAACTGAGATGAGAAACACGAATGCTCATGCACCTCTAACACTCACTGTAAGGTTCACTGACATTTTATTCCGTTATGCATTTTAATCATATTCATATTTGCGTATGTTTGGGCGTGTGTGTGTTTGTGTAGTCTCAGATGAAGATGAAGTCTGCGGGCGTCGTGGATGGAGGATTGTTCACAGAGAGCTATTGTAACATCTGCAATGCCCAGCTCATCTCCGAGTCCCAGCGCACCGCTCACTATGAGGTGAGTCCATCTCTGCTCATACTGAAATGTGCTCTCAAAACAAACTAAAAAAAAAAACGTTCCTACCATTCCTGCTTTGACGAGCAGATTCCTGCACTTTGCTTCAGCCTTATTTGTACCAATTTGTGCTTGTGCCGTTCAAAACAGTGCTCATCCATTATACATAGACTTAATGCAGCATGGTAATGCTAGCCACTTGCACACAAACAAACACGCACACACTTTTTTTGTTTTAATGTAGCCTACCTCTCAGCAGACTCCCTAAGAGTAATTTAATGAATGGCCATTCAATAATCAGCGCTGTGCATTATTTAACTAGGATGCACATGTGTGTGTGTGTGTATGTGTGTGCACATATGCACGTGCGCTTGCGTACATGATCTACATTGAGGTCGTCCTTGATTACAAGACACAATTGGGATTAACAAGCAGACTAATGAGGACAAGACCCTTATCTGGAGAGAATTAAGCAAGGACAGCATGTATTTGTCTGCACGCATGTATCCCGACCACATTCACTTGAAAGTAATCTATTTCTGTCTCTCAACCGTATGACCAAAGCATTGAGTTGTGCAGAGAAATGGGCCAGCTGAGTCAGTGCATTTCCTCAGTGTCGCCCTGTACAAAAGGCTTCTGTGGAGGTCAGTAGATCAAGGAGACAAAGAGAAAATCATTTGGAGGCGCAGAGCAATAAGAACATTGACTGGGTCGTGCGTGATTAGTTTACCTGACGATTAGACGCTGATATGCTCACTAGCCGGCACTAGAAATATTGGTTGATTAAAGTTATTAGAAATATCGTTATTTCATTAATGTACATCTTTAAATTACATATTGAGACATGCTGCCACCTGACTCTCGTCCTTCCAGCTGCTTCAGACTCACTTCCACCCCAAAACATCCTCCCAACCTCCTGCTTCCACCACATCTTCTTCCTGAAATAGTGGCTGTGTGCAACAGTTACTAGCTGGAGAGGTCTCAGGCTAATACACATTTGCACTTTAGTCTGGCGATGGCAAGTTTAAAAAATTTGGTTTTAAAATAGTATAAAAAATGAGCAGTATTCTCAGCTCTGAAACGCTGAAGGCACTGAAACTGAACTTCTCCGGTGGCTTTTTGCATACTGTCACACTGGCTCTCTGTGACTCTCAAAATGTTCATGCCAAGCAAACTATGGAGAATAAATCTTGCGTTTCTTTTGGGGTGTTCTGCAGTGCAGAGATCTGCTCTCATGTCGGGTCTCTGCGCGTTTTGGTTCATAAAGTGCTCCAGAATTAGTGCATATGTTGGATATTACTTCATTGTAATCTTCCGTCGCTATGACCGCTGACACAAGTTAACTTTAGCTTTAAATGTAGCAACATTAGCTGCTGTTGGTAAAGACACTCATATAGTGTTAAGGGCAGAGTTATGATAAGGAAGCTCTAGTGCAGCATCGAGCCATGACTTTAGACTAAACACAGAAATTGAGAGAAACTGTTTTATAGTCTAACTCCAAAAAACAGTATTTAGTTTTAATATAATCTTTTTACTTGTCTTCAGAACCTTGTAATATGTTTTCATAGAAATCTCTGATTTTACTTTACCCGCTCTTTAAATAGATTGGTGTGATACCTTAGTACATGTTTGCCTGCTTCTTGCCACAGCCTCTGCTGGTGAACAACGCCCCAGCCACCACTGTCTCAAAGTATCCACCAACACACAGGGATAATGTGGCAGACATTTGTTTTTATTTGTCCTCTAACCTGTCTGTCTCCTCCAAGTTGATTTGACACTTAAAAAGAAAAAAGAAAAAACAGAGGAAGAGGAGACAGAGAGACATGCTCAGTCCATTAGAGGTGGGTGTGCACTGAGGGTCAGTGCCAGGTATCCATGGTGACACAAGGCCCAGCTTTTAGCCCATATCCCAAAGCCATCAACTGCATGACCATTTACACACCTATAAACACAAGGATCCACACACGCACACAAGCACTGACAAAATGCATTACAGTAGTC
>CAFUXE010000620.1:387932-416317 GCA_903364295.1 Serranus cabrilla
AGTCTCCAGTCCGCTCTTTGTGTCCTGTTCAGCCATGACATGCACTTCAACTTACAAGTACTTTTTCTCCTACATAACAGAATCCATATGATAGTGTAAAGTATCATGAAGTGGTTCTCATCTATCTCAACATATCTGACACGTTTAATCATCAATCCAAAGTTTTGCATTTTTCTCCCTTGATGCATTTCGGAACCATAATCTCGACTTGTATCCCTGCACTCTGTCACACTGTATTTGACTGCATATGTGGCAGCGGAGACACAATCTCTTTGGCAGTGTCAACACTTGCTTCTGGAAAATTACACCGGTAGTGGGATTTATAGATAATAACAGTTATTATATAGAAGAAGGGAGAGAAGGTCACAGAGCACGCCAATAGATATAGATGATATGTATGGAGCAAGATTACTGTGTTAACCTTGTACACAAACACACAGAGCCGTCTAAACACATACAAAGGCACTAATCTTTACCCTGCAGTGTGTCCAGCGATTTTCATTGTTCTGCATTAAAGTGACAGTTAGCAGCTTCAAGGACGCCTCACTGTCCTTTCAGATAAACACTTCTGTTTATTTCTGCTTATTACAAACAGAGGCAGACAAAACCACCCACAGACAGGTGGGGAGAAAACACAACAATAACAAATGAGTACGCAGCGACACCTTTTAACAGTACAGATGGTTCTCAAGCTTTAAATATCATGCAGACTAATTTATCTAGAATCTGCTTTAAGCTAATAAATAAATAACTTTAATTCTATTAATAATTGATTCCACAAAAAGATGCTCGCAGGTTGTTGTTTTTTTTTTTTTGAAAGCCATCCCGATATTGTTTCTATTTTACTTTCATTTATTTATCCAAATTATGGCCTCCTTTCCTCAAGCATTTTAGACTGCCAGTGTGCACAAGTAAAGTAAGGAGTCCTTAACTCCTCACTACTTCCAACATCTTACTCAGGGCTCCCAGAAAGCTGAGGCCGGCCCAGGCCATTAGTCACCTAGCTGGGGGCAAAATGTCTGCTAGCATCATCAGCTGAAACAGAGATAAAAGCTTGGAGGGAGTAGCCAAGGTGGAGTGACAGTCATTGATTTCTTTTCCACTTGGCTCACTTGATAAAATAAAACTCAGTTCACTGGCTGACACTGTCTCTCTCTTTCTCTTTTTCCGCCTCTCTCTCTCCCTCAGAGTAAGAAACATGCCAACAAGGTGCGCCTGTTCTACATGCTGCACCCTGAAGATGGAGGACCACCTTCCAAGAGACTGCGGCCAGATAATCCAGTACGCTCCCACTGAGTGTGTGTTTCTGTGTCTGTCTTTTCATTACATACATTACTTCTGTTAAGTCTCATTGCTGGGTCAGTTATTTGACAACTCCACAGCAAAACTATCTTCTCCAGAATCCCATACTGCACCTTTAATTGATTAAATGACTCAAAGATGCATCTGTTCCTGCAGTATTATCATTAGGGATGGGTATTGTAGGATTGGTACCAATGCTGCTTTTCGATACGAATACTTATCAGTACAGTACAGTATTGATATTACTCTACAGAATTTAGTCCAAAAGACATGAAAATATGTGAAAAGTGCACGTATTAACTGGGGCTTTGTAGATCCTCAAATACTAAATTTCCAATTTTTCAATTGAAATTATGCAATTTCACATAATTTTGGACCATTTTTACCCATTATTTGACATTATTATTTATCCATTAGATCTGGGGAAAGTAGTTTTGTCAGATTTGACAGCTGAGGTGCTGTTCCTAAGCCTTGTAGTGGAAGAGAAAACCCTGTATGACACAAATAGCAGCTTTATTTGTCCAGGAGCTTTTCAGTATTTCAGCACTAGCCAATCAACACCGGCTCTCCATACCCCTCCCTAGTATTCCCACACTGAGGTAACAGTAAAGACTATTGTTTGCATGCTGAAATGTGTGAATTTTGAGCGTGTTTTCATATGTGTAGATGAGAAAAAACCTGCTTTGACTTGCCTCGGTCTAATCCCTTCCTGGGCTCTCCACTCTCAGGCTTGGCTATTGTAACCAAGTGCTCATGGGAATATTTGTTGGATCTGTCGTGTGGAGTTGTGCGCTATAATTCTCCCAAGAGAGGTTATGCCTCAGCTGTGGTGTTTCTGGCAAGATTTAGAGGAGGCAGGCGCCACCAAGCAGCTCTATATCGGACTATTGCAGGCTATGGCTAGGGAGGTCAGTGCATTACGGATGTTTGTGTGTCAGTGTGTGCGTGTGCTGAAGGTGGGCCATTGTGTTTGTGTATTTCTGAGGCCCTGTGCTGCGACTGTAGCGGATGCTGAGGTTGCATTTGCTTCCACAGTGAATTGTTGGGCTTGAACATGAAGCACGACTGCTATTTATCGGCTGATTAAATTTTGATTTTGTATTTGTGGGTCTTTGTGTGAGTTTGCATCTGTTTGTGTGTGTGTCTGTGAAAAGAAACGTGAACGTAATAGACTATTGTGAATAGGGAGCTTTACTATAGGACATTGTGTGTCCCATTTATCCGGCAAGCCTATAAGTCCCACATGGCCTAGCACACACATACGCACACACAATACATACAGTACACACTTTGACACACACAGCTGGTGGAAAAATAAAGCTTATCAAGCTAACTGACAAATCTAGCTGTGCCAGAGAAAGAGAGAGAGAGAGGAGAGGAAGAAATGGAGCATCTCCAAAAACGTGGCAGTGCCACAGCCAAGACCCTGAGCCGGAGAGCAGGGCCAATTAGCTCTGTACGGCAATGACCCTCTGTCCTCCACTGACACCAAATTCATCATTTAGAAACGGAAAAACTCAAATGTTTGCGATGTAAGCGATTTTAGGTCGCATTTGATTGAGCAATGAGTAATGCAGAGTGTAAAACCCTGACAAATAATGTTTGAGGCGACAAGCAGATTAAAGTCATTTCAGTTAACATTTATTAAATACAGAAAGGCTCAACTAAGACAGATCTGTTTTAAAAATCAGGAGCCAAAAAAAAATGAGAGAGTAGATATCAATTTAAGTCTTTGCAGACCAATAAGGAGCATGCAGCAGTACCAGGTTACTGGTTACTGGGTTTGCTGCCTCACAGTCACATGTTCTGTGCCTCGAGGCTCCATCCTCTCACATTTCCTTTATCCATACAGTAGGTATCCGTAGTCCCTTTGCATAATTATATTAGCTTATATTATGAGAACTATCCTAGATGATCCCGTCATTACCATTTTTATCCCCATCAGAAATAAAATCAGTCCTGAACTGTATTTCATTAAGGGCCAGCTTATGCTGTTAAAGAACTAGTTTACTGACATATTGTCTGACCAGGTTCACAGCTGTTCCTAACAGCCTCATTCAAAGGCTGAGGGACAAGGTGGGACCCAAGTTGAACAAACAAATATCTATTCTTACCCTGGTTTACAAAGGCAAAAGGGCTTTCTATACTATCAAGGGTTCAAATACAAATTCCTCAAAATATATATTTTATGTTCAAACTCATTATAGTATGATATATTTGGAGAATCTTGACACCGTTACTAAATATTCAAAGAAAGATCTATCAAATTCCGGAGCCATATTAAAAAGAGAATTACTATTATAAAGCAATCTCCTGCCAAGAGTTAAATATAGGAAGGGGTCCTAACTCAGCCAACTGGTCCTGAGGCTGACTGACCTTCCACCTTCGGACATCATTAACCCCAGCCAGCCTCAGTCACACACACTAACCCAACGATATACCATCACAACACAAACTAGAAACATGTTTGGCCCCAAACTAACAGTATACTGTGGCAGACTGCCTAACCACAGTCACTGGTAAGAACCTGAGAAAGACATTGACGATGTCCAGAGTGACCACAGTCTGGTAGGGCAGACACAGACGGACCTGGCTGCACTTACATTACGATAAGGGAGCTGCAGACACTGAATTACTCTGTCTAACTCACTGTCAAACCGACAGAAATATTAGGGAGGAACTCTTTCCCAAATTTTAAAAGAACTGCACCGATTTCAAAAGTCTGACAGTGAGAGAGAAATGACTCATTATTTTTGGGTGGGGAACAGAATGTGCTGCGTCGCTGCTAAATGTGTCACTTCCTGCCACAACAAAAGAGGCAACCAGTCAGATGTACTCGTACCATATTCTGACAACCACCACAATCTCCCCTTTCTATATATTATCTATTTAATTCTCTTAGCTAATATTGATATTAACTTCATTTTTTTCATGGTTTCCAACCCTCAATTATGATCATGAGCTTTGGGTAGTGACCGAAGCAATGAGATGAGTTGAGATACAAGTGGCTGAAATGAGTTTCCTCCATATGGTGTCTGGGCTGAGCCTCAGAGATAGGGTGAGGAGCTCAGACATCCGGAGGGAGCTCAGAGTAGAGCCGCTGCTCCTTCACATCTGAAGGAGCCAGCAGAGGTGGTTCAGGCATCTGGTAAGGATGCCTAATGGGGCCTCCCATTAGCTGTGTCCCGTTAGACATCTGGAATGCTTTGCTTGGCTTGCTGCCCCCGTAACCCGGCCCCGGATAAGCTGATGAAAATGGATGGATGGATGGATGGACTTCCATTTTTTGTTCCTTTAAGTCATTGTCTCTCATAATCATAATTGTGGTTCGGCAACATGTCCAATGTCGCGCCAATAAAGTAAACCGGAATGAAATTAGCAAGGCGGTCATCAGTATGATTTCTGACGAAAACGTCTGCGACATGGTTCACAGGATAACCACTGTAATAATGTTGATAAAGTTATGATACGGATTTACTTTACATCCAGGCACCAAAACCATTTGTTTACGGTTGGGATAAAAGAACAGATTAGGCTTCAATCAACTTCTCATGTAAAGAGCAAAGACTGTGATGTAGAACAATAGAAAATAAATTTCAAGTAGGACACGACTCCTGGGTTTGTGGCTTCCACCTTCCCTCCCACATGTCTGAATGATACATAAACACAATTTTTCATGAATCGCTGCAAAATTGAGTGCATAACTGTTATTATAGGACTAACTGCAAGCCATTCATGAGGTGATTATTGCTTGAATGTGTGCATTATGGAACGGATATTTAGATGTGTGTTGCATGTGTTTGTACAAATTAAAACAGTTGTGTAAAGAATGACAGAGAGAGCTTGAGAGAAGTTTAACCCTACCGTCTTCCCCACCTCCTTACACCTGGACAATAGCTGCATGGAGCAGGTGTGAATACTGGATTGTCAGCATGGGAAACTTGCAGAAATGTAAGTTTTGGTGGGAGGGGGTTTTCAAAAACTATTCAGAATAATTTCAAAATGTAAAACTCCTGAAACGAGCACGTGCGATTACGTGTCTCACTCAACCAGCTGAACTATGCTCCTTTGCACAAGCTGTGCACTAAGATGTAAAAAGGTGAAACACGTGCACCACACTGCAGACACTCATGAAACAGACATGTCAAGGGCACATGGGTTTACAAACACACTCACACATACTGTCGGAATATACACACCTGCGTCTCCATCTGTCTCCCTAAGTGAATAAGACATGACTCAGCCCCTCCTGGCTTTCACCTCATATGGGACACTGAATACACACAAACCGCGTGCACACACACACGTACACACTCACCTCATCTGCCATACTGTAACGTACTGTGAGCGCCACAGCTCGCAATTTGTTCATAACCTTTCACGCAGAGATGTGACATTGATTATCTGACAATGCGGGAAAAAGTGATGTGAGATGAACTCTTCTCCAGAGGAATTCTCACCATTCTGTTTGGGATAAACTTTTCTTCTTTCATCTCTTTTCATCTTTTTTTCCTCCCAGGGGAAGTTTTGCACATATTTTCTGTGCACTTCATCTTCGTGTTTTTTGCCCCTCTGTTCTCGCACCGATTGACATGGTGCAGTCCAATGGGAACTGCAGAAAAGGATTTTCGCAGAGTGAATGAAATGCCAGCGTCTACCCAGTGTAAAATGCCATGCCTTGAGGTTTGTGTGTTTGTGTGTAGGTGAAAGTGTTTGTCACAGAACAAACATAGAGAAAGTAGGTCGTAAAGGTGCTCCCAGATGAAAGGGGAGGGGACTTTATCCTTTTTTCTCCCCTATTCTCCACCCTGCTCTCTCTCCATCTGTGCAGTTTTCTACCTGCACAAAGGGCAAGAGATAACAAAATGCTTTTTTTTTTTCACGCCTTTTATTCTCCTTTAATGCTATATTTGCACTGTCGGTCCTTTCAATTTACACTTTCAGCGCTTCTTCTAACTCCAAATGAGAGCGTCTGTTTCCCTGTGCTGCTCCATGTGTATATTTAGCAATGTTTCCCACAGCGCCTCGACACAGAGCAGGGGGAGAAGTAAGGAGGAGCAGAGAGAAAGCAAAACAGAAGGAGAGGAAGATTAACACAGCTAATTAGGAGTCTATTGTTAGGTGTATGAGCAGGATGAAGCCACCCAAACACTAAATATTCTGCGATACAGGCATCACTGTCAGGCAGCGGATAAACACGCATACATGCAGCAGAAACAGAAACACACTCGACAATTAGGTCGCATGCAAATCAGTCTCAACAGATGTGTGACAGGTAGAGACAGAGAGGGACAAAATACAGAGAGGAGTACTGAAATGAGCAAAGGTAGGAATCCGGAAATCAAAAATGAAGAAAGAGAAAGGTTGATGACTTTCAGCGGAGAGAGACGACGGAGGAAACAGTGAGTCAGAGATGCTGTTTATTGTTTAAAGTGGTTCAGTGGAGTGGCAGCTGTAATGAGCTGACAATTATTCACATGTCAGTCACCCACACACACTTGAGATTGTTTAAAACTTTCCCCGCACTGTCACTAAATCCCTCGTGTAACATCTGTCATTGAGCGACAGATTTTGCGTCGCCGCCTTCTTTGAAGAAGATTCCGCTTTGTGTTTCAGTCCCATCTCTGTCGACTGATCCTTTTACTTTCCAGTGTGTTTTGACAGGTGAGACCACTGCAGGCTGCCACAGAGAATCATCTCAGCCTCTTTGTCCAAAGTCAAAAAGACACGCAGTGGTGGGACACTGGCTCACTGCGGTTGAGTTTCCTCATCCCGGTACAACGAGATTTGGGTAGAACAAGATCTCAGCAGCGCTGCCCATGGGAGGGAAGAAGTAGACGAAGTAGGCGAGGGGGGGAAGTGGAGGGAAAGAACAATAGGATGAATAGTGGAAGAGACAAGAGGAGGAGCAGAAAGTACACATTAGAGAGGAGGTGGAACAGAACAAGGAGAGATGGTAATGAGGAAGCAGGGGAAATGTAGGTGAGAGGGATGGATGGAGGAAAAAAAAACTTTGGAGGAGAGGAGAGGAGATTTGTCCTCATGTGTTCTCACTGTCTCTCATGATACAATCATGAATAAAGATCATGAGATAAATTTAGAAAAGCTGTTTTTACTTCACATGCAAACACACTGACACCCAAACGAATGCACACTTCTCCTTCCTCTTCCTTTGGCAACGTGAGACAATGCTGAATGTGCTAATAAAGCACAAGAAGGAGACGGAAATTGGGGGGGGGGTTATGGGACAGTTCAGAGGAAGCCTTTAACATGATCACAGCAGGGACAGACACAGGGGAGGAGAGGAGGCGAGGCGGTGGAGAAGGAGGAGGAGAGGGGTGGTGAGGGCCTGCCAATACAGATAAATATTTCATCCCACAACACAGAGAGTCACTGAGACTGGTGCCCAGAGGGGGGAGGGAGTGCAGGGAGGGAGGGAGAGTTGAGGCAAAAAGACAAAAAGCAAGAGAAGAAGAGAGTGAGAGAGAGAAACAGAGAGAGGAGGAAAAGAGAAAGAGAGAGAGAGAGAGAGATGGGACAGCTGAGAGACAAAGCTACGCCTGGGAGGTAAAGGTGTCCTTAACTCTCACATCGGCTGTCCATGATGTTAACCAGAGCTGACACACACACACATGTATCCACAAAGACACACAGCACACACCCACACACTTAGATATGGTGTCGCAGACACTTTTCTATTATTGTCCTCCATCACACAGAGACGGAGGTTTCTCTCCTCCGACTCGGCATGACACCTGGACTAGAGAGAGCGCTGGTGTGAAGAGAAAGTAAGAAAGAGAGGGGGAGATGTGCAAACAAACAGAAAGAGAGTTCAAAAGACACAGAGGCAGACTTAAAGAGAATTAGAGCCTGGATGAACAGACAGTGAGAAGGTGGAGGTTGAATATGAGCAGCGAGAAGAACAAAGAAACTGGGGAAAACACTGAAAGTGTGGAATTTAAAAGGTTGCACTGAGAGTGTGAAATATTGCTGCTCTTTGAAGACATATTTGATGTTTTTTTAATTCATATATTTAAGTACGTGGGCCGCCGAACTTCACACCCATATGTGATTGTTTACAGCGAGATCTCATTCCAAAACCATGGACGTTAACATGCTGCTAGAACAGCTTACACTCCTCCGATGAGGCTGTTCACAAGATCTGGCTGCATTTTACTTTTAGTTTTAGTTTTGTTTCACATACTAGCACACAGCATTACTGAGGACAGGGACGGATGTTGGATCATTAAACATCACAGCAGGGACAGACAGACACTAATATGGCACTGGCCTCATGAGCCACCAAGCCAGAGTGCATTACAGGTTGCCCAAATGTTAACATATGTAAAAACAGAGAAAAGATGATTACGAAACTTGAATTAATGCATTTTTTGGACACATTCTAAAATATACATAAAGTTAAACCATACACATACAGTAACAATGCAAGAGTGGCAATGCATGAGTCACTTATTATTATACTATTTTTCCCTGATGCACTCTTAAACCTACAGGGGACAAAATGGGTTGAACTGGCTCTGGTGGCATATATTCATAGGTATCTTGCACAAGACTAACATAGTTTTGTTTGTATTTGGTACAGTGTCATAAATTATTTGTTGGGTAAGACCCAGCCTCAACTACCTGTCTCTGTTCTCAAGACTTCACTTAGTCTCCTTCAACAGTTACACTTCAATATATGAAAAGGCATTAACAGAATAAAAGAATATATTTATTTGTATAGAAAACTCAAGTATATTTTTTCGTCTGAGGTCGAGACCTTGACTGATTACAACTTCAACACTGACGAGGGCTGTTAACGAGGCTCCACCGACTGAAAGTGCTCGCGGGCGGCGTCGTGACTGCAAACAAAGGCGAGGGAAGAGACGTGGCTGAGCACCAGGCTAATGCTAACTCATTATCAGCTACCACAACACAGAATCTTTCTGTGGTACGGTCTCAGGTGAAAGACATGCAGTCTGTCCTCACCCCCGCCAAAGGTGCTGGATTGGGTTCTTTCTTTCTTTTTTGCAGGACAGTCAAAATTCAGAGAAACAGGACTTTCAAATAACCTGGGTTTATGAATGGGGACAGGAGAGGACTTTTCCCAACTGTTGCACAAAAAGTTGAAAAGCGCACGACAATATCATTTTGTGTGCTGGAGCATCTCGATTTCCTTTCACTGGAACTACAGGGGGCTTAAGCCAAATCATGAGAAACACTAAAATATGCACACACATACTTATAGAGTCTGTCTGTGTATGCATAGCTTTGTTCTGTGATTATTCTCCTTCTCTGTTTAGTTCAACACAGTTTTTGTCAGTAGTTTGGTGATGTTTTGTGGTTTATTCATCTAAGAGTTTCTGACGGGTTATTTCACAGATTCTCTCAGTTTTAAACATAAGGGCGAGGTTAACACGCAGGATACCAATACTGGCAATTTTGGATGATTTCTAAAAAAGTACTGTGTTGGTGTCATATTCCTGACATGCAGACTTCAGTATATTTTAGTTTTTCCTGAATTTTAGTTATTTTTTCTATAGTGATGGGAAGAAAGAAGCTGAAAAAGCTGGAGGGGAGATGGAATATTGCTTTTATTCTCTGTGTGTGTGTGTGTGTGTGTGTGTGTGTGTGTGTGGTTTGTGTACATGTGTGGGATCTTGTGTATTTACATGTGTGAGTGTTTGTACATTTGTGTCAATCAGGCAGTTGGTCTTTTTGTTTGTGTTCCCTCTCTCCCGCGGGGAGCAACTCCCCCTCCTCATTAGTAATGAACCAGCAGCGGTGAAAGGGCCAAGCCACAGTCTCAGCCCAGAGAGACAGATGAATATTTGATCAGCCTTCTCTTTGCTTTTGTGTACGTGCATGTGCTCGTGTCTGCGTGTGTGCATGAGTGTGTGTGAAACAGACAAAGCCCACGAGGTCAGTGCAAAGTGTACAACTTTCCATTCCTCATCTCCCCCTGCCTCTCCTCTCCTTTTCTCACCTTCGCCTCTCTCTGCCTCTCTTTTCACATCATTTCTTTCTTCACCTCCCTCACCCTCTCCTCCTCTGTGGTCCATTTTTGTCTCATAACACCCCACCACCACCACCACCACTGCGGCTGCTCCTTTTCACCATCTCCCCCTCTTCTCCTCCTGTAGGACTGTGCAGAGACGGAGGTGGACAGGAACAAGTGCTGTACCCTGTGTAACATGTTCTTCACCTCCGCCATTGTGGCCCAGTCGCACTACCAGGGCAAAACTCACGCCAAGAGAGTCCGCCTGGTGCTGGGGGAGCCGCCCAGCCTACCCACAGCCATGACCAGCCCGACAAACACAGGTATGCAGCACCACCTGCCTGTCCTGCATTCTGTTTCTGACTAACACACAAACAAACACTGCTGGAACCATGTATCTTAAAATGTGATTGAATATAAAGTCAGTGAAAGATGGGAATAAATGCAAGATTTATGTCATTTGCATGTTCAGATTTTTGAACTGGAGCAAGAGATTCTTCTGAAGCTGTGTTGCAAAAGCCTTGTGTGTTTAACAGAGCCCTGAACTCCATTCAGAAAACAAGCAATTTAAAAGTTGTTTGCTTGTTTTTTTGTGGACAGACCTGACGAAGCATGAAATCAGTCTTTACACAAATCAGCATCATGGCGTTGTTGTTCCTGCAACCTTTTGATCCGTTCAATGCAATTAAATCAGGGCAAAATCTATTTATTTTGGGTCTATACCTCCGTAGTAGCAGCAGTCATTCAGACGCTGTTCCTGAAAAAGACTATGAAATTCACTGAGCTGTGTGTTCCTCTGGATGATTCAGGCAAAACATCATTTCAGATGTATCTGGGACCTCCACAACTGGTACAAAGCATTATTGGTTATTTCAACCAGTGGTTGATAAGGGAAAGAAATGACATGTAATGGAATCTACACTGGGGTTTCTTGCATGAGTAACACAGATTTTCCCAATATGGTCGAGCAGTCAAAGTCACATGCTTAGTACAAGGCGAATTTGTTTGAGAACACACCATGACGGTACTTGTGCTGCGGTGCTTTCACACTGTTCACAGCAGGCGTGTAGCAGCATACACAGTGGAGGGAGCGACCGAATGCCAGATGAGTTTTGGGAAACAAAGAGAATAGAGTATTATTCTGGTTCTTTGAGCTGGTTGGTCTTCTGTCTGTCTTCTGGTCAGACTTGAAAGTGAAACCTGACACATGTCATCCATCAAACATCTGACTATAAACTGGTGCTTTGAGGATCATCCCTTCCAGCCTGAATTGATCAATACCTTTATTGGATTCCAATCATGGTGTTTGCACACAGAGCCGGTCCTCCCTGAAGACCAGTGTAATTAACTTGCTGGGAAAAAAAACACACTGTCACCTCTGCTCGCACAAGCCAATGTAATCCAGACATGCAGTTTCTGCAACATGTATCACTGGACTGGAAAATATTTTTAGTTCAAAGCACACATTTTTATCAGAAGTGGATTTGGAAAGCTTTAGTCATGCTTCAGTCAAAATGTCTAGCCGGGATATCAGAGGGAAATGCCTGGTAATGCTAACATGCCAGAGGCCAAAGACGTAAAACTTTGAAGGTGAAGCGCACAGAGTCCTGAATTTATAAGGTCTTATGATTAGTAAAAAATCTCTTTAACAAATCAAGACATCCACGAATTAATATTTTTGTTCATGCTCATGATTGTTTAAGATTAGCATTTTTTAAGTGTCAGTGCTGGCAAGTCGTCTCCAGGGGAGCTTTGCATAATGTGATTCAAATTGGATTCAAAGCGAAAATTCACAGAGCTATAAACACACAATCGCTACAAAATGAGTGTTATAATCAAGCCCCTGAGTGACTTTTACTAAACTTTGGCCCACTTTGGAAAAGTGTCACTTCTGTACAGCCAGTGCTGTGGAGTTTCTGCGGTTTTGTGACAGTGGGACCTGAAGGAAAAGAAAAAAGAGAACGAGAGCAAGAAGAGTGACCTGAGAAAGAAGAAGAGGATTTCAGGAGAGATTAAAGTCAAAAGTAGCCTTCATGATTGCTCTGAGATGAGCGCTGCACGGAAGATGCACAGCCAAGCTGACAGGCTTGTGCACACGGAAACACACGCACACACACATAAGCAAGATGACTGATGCATGCACATTCAAACGAGACATTCACATGCATCTAAGGACACATGGACGCCACCGTACATACAGAAACACATCAGAGAGGAGAGAGACAGAAAGGGCCGTGTGTTGGAGGAGCCCTTGAGAGGTGGAGAGCAGAAACTGTACCTGTGTTTCCTCCCCTTTCGCACATCACACCACACACTCCAACACACCACCTCCTCCTCCTGCACACACACTATCACACATACACACTCTGTGCCCCACTCCGTGAAAAACACTTACTTCTGCTCCAGTGTGCAGAGATCACAGTCATGAGAAAAGAAAGGGTGGGAAAACAAGGGATGGAAAGGAAAAATACACCCGAGGATCTCTCCCTGTTGCCGCTCACAGCACGTGCTGTTCCTACAGAGCTGTCAGAGCTCAGGAGCTTCACTCATGCACGGGCACACACAAACACGCAGGACCAGAGATTTTTTAGGACGGCCTCGTCTTTGAGATTAATCGCAGGAAAGATGAAATGACAGTAAAAGAGTAACGGGGTTGAGTTTTGTAAGTGAGATGATGGTGTGACAAAGGCAAACACAAGCGGAGGGAATGTGAGTGGGTGTGGTTGGTGAGATGAGCGCAGACACAGCCATAGATACAGTAACTATGTGAACAGAGCCTGAAGACACATCAAGGTATGAGCAGCCAATCAGCACGCCGGGATACTCAACACAGGCGCACACAAAACACATATAAACTAAGACACTTCACACTCATGGTCACTGGTCAGCACTTCATGCTCTTCATTTGTTATCAGTGAGCTGATGGTTGTTGAGAAAAGAGTGCTCTGACTCATTTGGGCTTAAAAGCGAGTGTGAGTGGGCTTCTGTCCGCGATATAAAATGCTTAAACGCGTTGTATTGTGGCTGTGTAGTCATCTTCGTCATAACTCTAGAGTCACTGACACATTGTAGATGGCGAATCGGCACATTTGGACATGCCATCTGGCATTATGAGCTTTCTCACACGATTTGGCTGTGGACCTAACACCCCCTCACTGTGATCAAATAAACAGTTTGAGCAGAGATGATTTCTTTGGTACTGTACCTTATATACACACACCAGCAGCCTATTCTAGAGCTTCATTCATGCACGCACACACATACACAAGCTTTCACACATTTTTTTTCTAGCGTGCATTATACATTCAATCCGCCACCCAGACACCCACATGAACACACTGACAAACGTGCAGCCACACGCACATTCACAGGCTCCACTGCGTGAGCCACAACCGCGTCCTGTGGACAAGTCAGTGCCTGTTGGCTATTAATGGGCAATCACCATGGTAACCAGTGTCATGTCACGAGTAGCAGGTCACCTGGAAGTCTGCCATTTCTTCTTTTTTCTTTTTTCTTTTTTTTCATTCCCTCACAGAGGAGAGGAGAGGAGAGGAGAGGAGAGGAGAGGAGAGGAGAGGGAGAAAAGATGAGAGAAGAGGATGTAGAAAAAAAAAAAAGGATGAAGCAGGAAGGTTCAGACGTACAGTAGATGTGAGTAGAGAGCATTTGCAGACTGGTCCCTGGAGAGCAGCTGGCTTCCTCCTGACCCTTGTCTCTTCTCCACAGACGTGGCCTGCAGCAATCTATTGCTCTTTGCTCTCTGTCTCGATCAGCATGATCTCAACCTGGAGCTCTCAAACGTGTATTTCATGTGTCTGCGTGTGTGCATCTGTGAGAATATGAATCCATGACATTTTTATGTTCATGTAATTTCTTGAAAATATTTAAATTTTATGTAATAGTTGGCATAAAGCTCAAAGCTCTCATACTCTCTGTCTTCTATCTTCTCGCCCCAGATTCCTCCCCTTCCACCCCGCTGCCCACAGACCCCGCCACTTGCCCCGCTCCTCCACCAGACCTGGCTTGGCCCTTGGCGGTGGTCGGCGGGAACGGCGGGAGAGAGGCCGGGAAGTACTGCTGCCTGTGCGGAGCCTGGTTCAACAACCCGCTGATGGCCCAGCAGCACTACGAGGGCAAGAAACACCGCAGGAACGCAGCCAGAGCACGCCTCCTGGAGCAGCTAGCGGGCAGTCTGGATGCCACGGAGAGCACAGGTCAGTCTGTTGGCCCCGAGTCCCATACAAGTGACAAGTGAAGCGTAGGAGGGGTGTACAACTTTGTAAGATGTAACACGATAAGGGAGGATCACATTCAAGATCTGCAGGGGGACTTCTTCATATGTCGTTCACAAATCTAATACGGAGGTAAAATTAGAACCATCAGCCAGTTACTGTACAGATCGGACAGCAGCATGTGATCTACACGACGACTATCCTTCTCCTGTGTCCATGAATCATATCATCATCCTAGATCTTCTTACTTAGATTCTCACTTCTCCTCTACTGGGTCTATGTATATAAATAGTATATAATTAATGCCCACAGATAGTTGAAATACCTTCCTAGGACTACTTTAAAGTTAGATGCAGAATTGTAATGTTTTATCATAATTATGCACGTTCCTGAATTAAAGAGGCGCTCCACCACTTTTATACAGACACCACCCACCCCAAACATCGACAGCAGAGGCCGGCTGTGTAAACAGATTATTACAACCCATATTTATGTTTATTGTTAGGCGGCAGTCATTATGATGGGGCAAAGGAGGAAGCCAGGTGACTTAGTATAAAGAGTGAGCACAGGAGGAGGTCAGAGTGGGTCACACAAACACAGCACTTGTTGTTTCCTGTTTGAAAACAGCCTCATTATGTTATTAACTTATGTTTGCAATTTAACTGACTTTAAAACCTAATGTAAAACAGAGCACCAATTAGACACAGAGTCCCTTTTACTTGCCTGGTGTTACAATTAATTGACCAATAAAAATAGATTTCAATTAGAAGTTGGGTCTGGTTGATATTGATGCTTTTTTTAAAAGCCCACCGTGTTGCCAACAAGACTCTTGAGCTAACATTAGAGAACGTGCAAACAAATATAAATGTTTAAACCTTTGTAGGATATGCTACATCGTTAGATTTAGTGGCATTATCCAGGTATATCAGCTCGGATTTAGAGGTTACATGTTTTTATTAGAAAGCTTATATTAAAAACTAGTTTGTGTGCCAGTTTGTCAGTACTGAACGTACTGACTGTATCTGTTGCTTGACCCTTACAAAGGACACTAGGATTCAGTCTCAGTCTCTGCTCAATCAGCTCTCATCAGTGCTTTTCAATCAGTCGCCAATTTTATGGAAACACAATCCTAAATTATTACAGTACTCTTTGAAAAGTATGTGCTGGGTAAATAATCTTAACAGTTGAACCCTTAGCCAGCTAAATGACAGACTCATCCATCATTGCACGCAAAGATGTTTCTCCCTAATTAACTGTGTCTCAGTCCAACGGAAATCTTTACACATCTGATTCATCATCTGCTCGCCTCAGTCAGTAACCTTTCCATGCAAGTTGTTTCGGGTCACAGTCCCCTCGCATTACAGCATAACTTTCACACTTGTTAGTGTTGCGTATTGCAATGTGTTAAGTTGTCAAAAAAAAAAAAAGTGCGGCATCCACAGTGCAGAAGCTCAGGTGGTGAAATTATTAATGCATTTTAAACAGTCCGTGCATATTACACACTCATTTTTTCTGCTGAAAGTTGCATCATGAGTCCCGCAAATGAACAACCGAACAGAAATGATTTCTTAATGTACATTATTAACTGGTAAAACTGAGATCAAATTATAGTTCATAGTGAGTCCTGGGTTTTAATTACTATTCTATTCTTCCTCCCCTCTCCCACACAAACACTTCCACTCTCAAATGTAGCAATAAGAGGACACTGATTCACATGCTCATACACACAATTCTGCCAGAAGGGTATTCTAACGAAATTATTAATAGTCTTTGGCACAGAAAGTGCTTTTCCTTTTCTGGTTCCTATGAGTGATATCATCCTAACGCAGCACGCAGCCTAACATGCAACATGAGTGCCACACAACACCTCTACGGCGCACACATTCCAGTTTGACGCGCTCTTACCACACGCATACACTGCAACACACACACACACACACATGCAAATCCTCCGTGAGCTGAAGCCGCGCCGTCCGCTTTGTGCTCCAGGTGCCATGACACAAACCATCATCTCAAGAAGCCAATCATATTAAAAGCATGAGTCATGTTGCCGCCTACACTGGCTCAGAGGCTTTAAGTGGTGTCATGTTGGATATCGTCCTCCATCCACACACTGTGACCCACATCCCACAACCTCAGCTGTTTTTAGGGACATTTTGCCTCCAAATCTCAGCATGTAACTACAGAATAAATGTAAAAATATACATATATAATATAAACACATAAAACTCAGATTTTCCTTTAGTTAAATCAAAGATATTTGCACTCTGTTAAGAGTGATGCTCCACTGCAAAATATATTACCCGTCTTCTTTTCAAGGGCAATGAACTGGTCTGAGATTTCGAAGTGAGCTCGCTGCTGACGTGATCTATTATATGTGCCATCAATCAAGTGTTTGTTCCAGAGCCTTTAGTCTGAAACACTTTGTTCATCACAGCACCGCTCCACCGTCAGTAGTTCTTCAGTTCGACACATTTCCATTTGTGCAAGATTCTCACATCTGATTGGTTTTTGTCGCCACTTCAGGTGTAAAGTCACAGGTGTAATCTCAGAGGGAGGGTCCAACACGAGGCGGCAGCCGAGTTAAAAGAGAGAGTACAAGAGGAGAAGTGAGGAATTATGTCTCAGCCGAGTGCAGATTCGTCTCCCTTTGTCCTTTTGTCCTCCTTTTCCAGTGGTTGAACTATTTTCTCTTCACACTCTGTGTATTTCTTTCCCACCCCCTCTTCTGCTGCTGTACTCCGTCTTGTGTCTTGTTGCCGTGGTTGTTTTGTGTGCAAATGTGTGTGTGTGTGTGCGTACACCACTAGGGGATCCGATCTCTCGTCATGTCTCATCAGTCATCCTCATTAGCTTCCCACGAGGCACAGGTAAATTATTTACACACCAATATTTACTCTTTCTCAAAAATATGGCTGCAGAGTCCGCCTCGCTGTATTGTCTGGTCGTGTCCTGCTGATGATACTGACCTTTACTTGTACTTCTCTCTTTGTCTCTCCCCTTATTTCCCCCCGCTTTCACACTCTCACGAGCGAAACATCTCACAAAATCCCCATGACATTTATATCGACACCGTTTCTTACTCTTGGATTCTTCTGGTGTAATTGTGCAGACAGGACACAGGGGAGACTGCCGTTATTTTCCACGGCAAGGTGCCAGACAAAACCCTTGGAGATGGATTACGGAGGTGGACGAGGGAGTTGTAGTGGGGGTGGCTACTGACGAGGGATGGAGCCCGGCTGACTCGGCTGTGTTTTTACATAAATCACAACAGGGGTAGAAACCCCTCAAGACAGAGCCGGCGCATTGTCTCCTCTCTCTGGAGACTCAGGAGATAATTAGAAGCAGTGAGATAAGCGTCTAGGACTCAAATGTGTGTGTGCACATGTGTGTGTGTGGGCCCGAGAGGGAGTGAAGTACCAAAGAAAATTGTGTGTAATTGATGACTGTGCCTTAGTTTGGAGACAGAGCTGACCTCCTCTCCCAAGAGACAGCACTCACTGTGACACAGTCATCGCAAGCAAATCAAGCTTTCATGCACACATAAACATAAAGATGAACAGTAGGCGCTGAACAAGGCCGCAGTATCAAAGCTTAGCACTTTTTGAGTAGCGAACACAATATGTCATTAAAGTCCCCCTCGAGAAACGTTTAGAAGTATGTTAAAATACTGTGATTAATATTTATCAAAAAGGTTTTTTTCACATACAATCAGTGGTGGAAAAAGTATTCAGATCCCCAAGTAAATGTACTAAAATCACACTGTGAAATTACTCCACTACAAGTAAATGTGCTGCATTCAAAAGTTATTTCAGTAAGAGTACAAAAGTATCCGTGTCAAAATGTACTTAAAGTATCAAAAGCACTCATTATGCCGAATGTTCCCCCTCAGATTGTTTGATATATTCAAAATATATCATTAGATTATTATTATTGATGCATTCATGTAAGCAGCATTTTCTCAAGGTGAGGCTCATTTTAAATACAAAAAAAATGTTGCATCACTTTCAAGTGATCATGTTTTTTTATGTTAAATCTTATAATGATAAAAAAAAAAAACAAACACTGACAACGGGCTGGAAGCACATCTCTTTGTCCCTCATTGAAAGTTTGTGGATCCTCCACCGCGGCCTGTGCTAGGTTGACTGGAGAAAGAGCAGTGCGGGCAAACCGCAGCTCTCGATGTGTGTGTGTGGCATATTTTCTAAGCCGTACATGTTTAAACCTCCAAACTCAGATGAGGAGTCGAATGGTCTGGTTAGCATCTTTTCTGTTGTCTCTTTAGCTTGCTAGTTTAGCAGTGGCTGTGAAACATAAAAAAACGTCACAGTGTGTTTTCTTCTCTGTGTTGAAGGTTTCAGGTTGTTTTCATGGTTCTTTCAATTGTCTTTCAAGGTTTTGACGCACCTAATGTAGCTTGCCAGTGCAGTTCTTCCACACAAGCATCTCAGATTTTAGAAAAGTGCACAGACTTCTTCTTCAGTAGAGAAATGTAAAAACACCTCTCTAGTGAGAAACTTTTCACAGATACAAGTCAGTATAGTCAAGGTCAGACGTTTTAGGAGACGTAAACTAAGGAAAGTAAACTTTTGAGTTAAGAGATTTTGACAGCAAGTATCGAAATTTGGCATCTAATTCTTGGCTTGTTTTTATCACCTAACTTTACCTTTTCTCTCAGCCCTACGAGGCATTTTAGCTTCTTTTTTTTAGCTCATTGTTTTGCTGTAAGAGCCTTGAACTGTTTTTTTTATGCCCTTTACTCTCACAAATCTCAACTGCAGCTGTTTTTAATGAAAAGGCTCTGCTTAACCCACAGGATGCTACCTATTCAGCACCAATTGGCAAGCACAGTGACAGTAACAGTGGCCACAAATTTGTGAGCGAAGTAGAGCATCTATCACTTGAAGTCTACGTTTTCTTCAGTAGTTGGTGGAGAGTAAATGTTGAACATACTCTTGTCAGGTATGTGTAAAACGACGAGCAGTTTGGCATGTAAACACTCTTTAACTCAAAAAAGAGTTAAAGAGTGTTTGTGTTTTCCAAACTGAGGAATTGAAAAGTTTTATTGAAAGCTTTTGACATCAGTCCCGAAACTCAGCGGTCATAATGGCACCGGCATCAAACAACACCCAGCCTGAATATCAATACATCCTTATAAATGACTCTAAAGAATGATTCATTGGTGAGGACGAGACAGAGGACAAACAACCCAAACTAATGAGCTGCAGCGTCATCTTCAAAAACAAAAAAGAATCCAGTCGTTTTATTTAAAGGCATTAGTTCAGAGATATAGTTTGTTTTCTGTGTATGATAATTTTTTTTGTCTAAAACAGATGGTCTTTCCAATTACTGTCACGTTCTCTGCAAAACTAATTAGTCTCTCTATAGGTCCTTCAAAGTTTGTTGCTTGGTAAAATTCCACTTGGATTCAATCTGACTCTCACCCTGTGCTCAACCCCCTCTCTGCGATGGTATTTGTGATATATTCCTGGGAGACGCACTGTCAAGCCTTTGCTGCAGACTGTTGGTTTTGATTGCATCTCAATGGGCTTCTTTTTGGATCCAGTTCCTTTTTAATCTTGCAAAGCGCATGGTAAACTAATGGTGTACAGCGCAGCACAAAGGCTCTGAAGAGCTCTGAAAACTATTATGCCGCCCTCCACTGTGAATTTAACTATAGATGAATCCCATACAGTCGGATTCTGAGTTGCAGTCGGCCCCATAGGAAGGAGGCGGAAAATAGAGGAAATCTCCACCTTGAAATTATCCATACGTAACTTGATGTTAGGTGGTGGTTGTACAGTTTGCTTAAGGCTCATTGACTCCCTATGCATGTTGAAGCCGTACGACTATAAAACCAACAATGTTCACGCAACACTAGATTTTACAATCGTCAGCGCTGACCACTAGCTGTAAACCCTCTGAGACTTGCAAATAAAAGAGGCTGCAGTTACAGCGTCCTAATAGAAGCTTCCATGAACATCACATTTCAAATTGGTCATTAATGTGAGCCGGAGCTGGGGCACAATATATCAAACCCCCAAAAGTGCAGGAAAATGTTACATTCTTTGCTCTTGAAAAGAGAAACGTTTCCCCAATTTTTTGTGCACATAATGTAGCTTATTACTTTTTTGACAAGCATTTAAGCATCGCCATACCAGAAGTGCCAGCAGAGCCCAAGGACTCTGTGCATTAAACGACAGTAACAAACAGCTCCACACCCACTGCCTCAGCTCATCTCACCCCCTCTTTTCTCTCTCCCTGGCATATCTTCTTGTGTAATTAACAAGGCTTAGAACACCCTCACAAATACTGCTCATGCTCACAAAAAAACCCACATTCACAACCCGGCACTGCATGCTGTCAGTTGCCTTGCACACACACTTTCCCTGCATGTAATTAACATGGATTAGGGCACAGTGTTTTCTTATGCCAGAACTGGTTTATTAACCAAAAGCACACTGCCTGTCTGTGTGCATGCAGCCATGTGTGTGTGTGTATGTTTAAAAAACTGGCACACGTGAAGGTTTTCTGGCACACACACAAACTGCAGCATATTGTACATCCGTGCTAGTCGGCCAGGCAGCGGGGAGGTGACATCAATCAGCCTAAAAGCAGGGAAGCTGCTTTGTGTGTGCGCACACACATAAAACACACTTAATCGTGCATACAAGAAAAGACCTCTTTGTGTAATCCTTGCGGCGGTATAGAATTACGGGGAAGAGAAAGGGAAGGAGAATGAGAGAGAGAATTATCATTCCTTTCTTTTTCTAAATTATCTCTTCTCCAATTAATAGCCTTTTCATTAGGAGAGAACAGAAGTAATGACATTTTGGCAGAAAAGGATGTGCTATCTCTCTTTTTTTCCTCTTTCATGCACGCAGACTTAGTTATTAGCTCCTAATAGATGCAAAATATCAACATTTAAGCCAAGACAGGGCTAACTCCAGGCTGCTTGTCCTTAATCACCCCTGAAACAGACAGAGCGACTCAGACAACAGGGAGCAGATATGCCACATTATGCAGCTCTAGCCCGGTCTAAATGACCTCCCACCACTCCTAACTATATCACAACTTCATCTCCCAACATACTTTGCCAATTACCACCGCAGAAGGTCAAAAAGGTGATGGAAAGCAGCGACAACTCATAAATCTCAAGGACAGTAATGACAGCAGAGAAAAGGGCATCCACACAAGCAAGTCACCACACCCAGAATTACACATTCAGCGCCAAAAAATGAAAATGGAAAAAAAAACACCCTTGGACAGATAACAGGGAAAGGGGCCTTGAGCAATACGTTTTGGACTATTTTGTCAAACAACCCTGAAGTGTCGAGGTTGTTCAGTTCACTCATCTGAGTAAAGTTCTGCAGCGGCGGCTCAGTGTTGTGCAAAATGTGAGAAAACAAAAATAGCACTTCATTGCAGCTCTGACAGAGAATACACAGCCAATTATGTCATGCTGCTGATTGGCCTGTCCTCGTCGACACAGAGAGCGTTTCCTCTGCTTCCTCTGCCCTTGTGAAAGAAGCAGGATTTGTGCTGCCATGCTGCAGTTATCACATGTAAGAAGACGTCGTCTGGATGCACATGTCACCGTCATGTTCTCTCTCTTGTGGTTGTTAAAGCCCAGCATGCATTTGACATCACTGCTGCAGTGTGACAACTCATTATCCTTTCGTCTTTTACATACGTCTTATTTTTCTCTTCTCACTCATTCTGCCTACCTTATACCCTCCGCCTGCCCCTCCTCATCTCCCTCCACCCCACTCTGTCAAAATCTCCATCCTCATCCATCTATTTTTGGGTGTTCATCTCGACCACCTGCAAACCCTCTAATTAGTTCACATCTGTGTCTGAGCTGCGCCATCTCAAGCACGCATTCACTGATACAATACAAACGTGCGTGCATGCACAGCCGTACACAGCACTACACATGTACTGCTGCACTGTTCTTTTCTTATCCCAAGTGTCCTAATTCTTCTCACCCTGTTGAAGTTTCAAAAGGCACCTTCACACACACACACATGGGCTCGAAGATGATCTAAGGATCCAAGAATGTAACTGGCTTTCTGCTAATGATTCGTCTAATCAAATCTTTTTCCAGTTGCACTGTAATTAGGAAAATTAGCCCACACTGTGGAGTGTAAAAATAAGACGATCGAAATAAGACTCAGTTCACGTTTTCATTGTTGCTGATGTACTGCTGCTGCTGATGATCTAAGTGATGAGGATTTTTATGAGCCATACTTATTGAGAGTGCCCTCTCAGTAACCGCTGTGTGTTTGTGTGTCTCTGCAGGGCTGCGCAGTAGCTACTCCTGCAGTGTCTGCAGTGTGGTCCTCAACTCCATCGAGCAGTACCATGCACACCTCCAGGGCTCCAAGCACCAGAACAAGTGAGTACAGCAACTAAGGACTTTATCGACTATCCATCCAAACGATTGACAGTCTCACCCACTTTGTGCAGCGGCTCGTCAGGTGTGTGGAGGTGTGAGAGTAGGCAGTCCAACTTCTCTCTCAAGGTCTTTCATATTTCACACTGTACTTCAAGCACTTTTCACCTGTATAAATTATTGCAGCTCCATAAATACCTTTTAGAAAAGTGTGCACCATCTACATTTGGACGACTCATTGCTTTGAGAACATTGCCTCGGTCAGTGTCAAAGTGACATGCTATACTGTCATTTGTCTTTGATTTCATGGATTATTTGCATTCTCAGCAATATTTAGAGTGGTTGCTTTTTATTGAGTTAATTTCAACAAGATCTCCAACCTAAATTACGTAATAGACTGTTTGTCAATACCATCCATAACGATACATATGAGTGTTTGTTTTTTTCAAAAAGGGCAAGAAAACATCCTGGTTAGGTGTTATAAAAGACAGTTTAAAAAGTAAATAAATGTGCTTAAATGCCGGCAGTGAAGTAGTTACGAGGGTTACACAAGCCACGGAAGTTATGTAAAAAAAAAACATGACTTACAAACTATTAGCCACAAAAGTTACAATGAAATGTTTTACTATTTTTCACATGGGACCCATTCTCCAGGGTTAAAGTCCACCATTTCTTTGACCCAGCCACTTCAGGAAAATGTTGGTGGAAGACAGTCTAAAATGTCAATATGAGTTGTATTTTGCTGCCTGCACAAACAACCTAACAACCGGTCCGTTCAATTTATGTGAAGTTAATTTGTAAAGTTAATCAATTTCAGTGGTCTTTAGAGTTCTTGAAGCTGATTTAATAAGACCAAGAAAATGCCATTTCTTACTCCGCTGTCACACACACACTCAAAAAGAAGTAGGTATGAACCTAACTGTGGTTCAAAAATCAGGAGCTGATCCGAACCGTGCATTTGGAGAACTGCTACATACTTCAGCCCCGCCCCACCAGAGGGGGAAACAGTCCATCGCTCTCCATCGACTTTATATTGAAAGAAGTATCCTCCTTGTCAATACTGTCTGTTAAAAAAAAATGTCTAAAAGTTGCTGTGTGGTGAAATGTACTACCAACCATGTAAACAACCAAACAAAGTTTTTTAAATTTGATGAACCAAAAAACTGAACCTTAAGGGGACAAAAGTGGACACAGACTGGAGATATCAGCAGTTACAATAAGGAAAACTGTGCGATCCAGACACTCCGTGATACACACTGCATACGAAAGTTAACGTTAAATATACTAAGTCATATATCCAAAGTCAGTTTTAGTACATTTCTGTAAGTTAAGCTAAAGCATTTGACACTATGTAACATGTGTTGTAGTAGAATTTGTAGAATTTGGAAAGCTGTGCAGTAGTGAGTGCCATAGCCTGCTAACATATAGCTAACATTAGCTTGCTAACAGCCAACATGTCTTTTCTAGTGGACAGAGTGCAAAAATCCAATAGTATAACTAGAAACAGGCTTTGTGTTAGGGTTGAGACCATGGTTGTGTATTGCGGTACTGATAGTTTCTCTCCAGTTGGCGTGGACTTCAGGGTGTGGCGCGTGACGCTCTGCCTCTATTGGATAGATGTGACCAGCTGATCGGAACAACTGATATTATGATTGTCAGACCAAGATAATGACAGCAAGAAAATTAATAATTATGGTAGGAAGAAATAAATCTTCTTAATGAACTTTCACGAGAGCAGCATTAAATATAATTTGTGTTAAATACAGATTGGATGTGTAGGGCTAAATCTGAAGTAATTCATTAATAATACACATATAAGCCACAAAGAGGCACATGACTGAGGCAGCATAACGCAATAGTTAATAACGAATGAGAACCACACAATGATATTTGGTCATTTTTCATTACTGACAGTAGAAAATGTAATCAGAGCTGATGGGTGGGATCTTCACCAGCAGGACGGGAGTGTGATATGGAACAGTTACATTTCATGCATTTACCATGAGATGCTGTGAGCGTGGTTAAAGGCGCTGTTGTGGCGTGTGTGCATGTATGCGTCTCTTTGCATTTAAAGCAACATAATGGAAATTAAGTGTGTTATGAACGTAGTATTTGCTAGATAAAAGGTTGCTTGAGGATATGAGTTTGTTGTTGCGGCTGTTTCTTCTTTCCCTTTTGTCTTTTTTCTTTTTAAAGAGTTGAGGCACTTCAGCTGAAATGTCTGTATTTATCCGCCCTAGAGCATAACTTGTCTGGGCTGCACACAGCAAACTTCTGCAAACAAGTTAACTGTTAGAGAGTGGTGGGTGGTGGGAGAATAACAACGGCAATAACAAGGATGGGAACGGCAGAGTGGGAAGGAGGACGAGACGAAAACAGAAAACAAATAATACAACACATTTTCTTTTTAGCCAAGGGTAAATTCCAAATATTTATATCCACAGGTCAATGGAAACAGCAGAAGATTTCTATTATTTATATGGGAATCATTATGTATGCTCCATTAGCTACATAGAGTATACAGTGTGTGCTATTTATAGGCACCAGCTATAATTATAACATTTTTCTCCTCTCTGTACAAATTCACTCACTGCAAAAGCCTCCAAGACTCTCCGTCAGTTTCAAGGGTTATTACCTCCGCAGAGGAGGTTATGTTTTCAATTTGGCTTGTTTGTCCATTTGTCAGCAGGATTACGGAAAACTACCGGCCTGATTTTAATGAAACTTGGTTGAGAGGTGTAGCATGGGCCAAGGAAGAAGCAATTAAAGTTTGGAGCTGCTCTGAATCATGGGGTGGATACACAACTTAATTCTCACTATCAATATAGCGAGATACAGCATTTGGCCTTGGTGAAGGTCTTCTCTCACCAAGTGGCCTTCTAGTTGTTTATTACACAAGAAGATAAAGCAGTTGGGTGTGAATTGACCGAAACCCAGAGCAATCTAGAAAGACAAACAGAAAGATGACTTGCTGTACACAGAAGCACATGCAATTTTTCTTAACAGAGACATTTGTCAGGTGACGTTTGGTAAAAAAGTTCTAAGCAAAACTTGAAGATAAGGTTTGGTAATGACCATAAGTATCTGCATCATCATATTGGCAAAGAAATGTTCCTGTGAAGCAGAGAAATATGTCTTACTGAGTTTTGGGATGAGACGAAAGGTTACAGAATTGATGTTTGCAGAAGACAAAGTCCATCAACTACCACATGCCACTAAGATACTGAACGCCCACGACAGCTCCTCACTCACTCTCAGTCAGCCTGGATAAGAGTGTCAGCTGAACTCCTAAAAAGTGTGATTGTGGAGATGTACAACACCGCTGCACAGAGGCAGTAAATCAGGGGGGGGAAATGGTGCCTCATAACTCTCTCTTGTCAGTTTTTACAGTCATAAAGCAGAAAAGAGGGCAGACACACCGAAAGACTCCTGTTTATGAGAGAGAAAGAGAGAGTAAGCAAGACTGATAGACACAAGAAAGACAGTATGCAGCACAGACAGAGAGACAGATGGGAAGAGAGATGCAGGGAGAGGGAAAGACGCATCCTGTTTGAGACAGAGACACAACAACTAAGAAAAAGCATAGAGGTGGCAAAAGACGGAGATGAAGCTGATAAGGAGAGACAGATGGATGTGTAGAAATATAGTAATACAGACAAGAACAGGATGGATCGCAGACAAAATGGTGCAAAGAGCAGGAGAGAGTAAAACAAAATTGCAGCTGAGAGAAAATCTCCTTAAACTGAAGTGAAAGGAGGAGTCAGAGAGATAAGGAGCAGGTTTTGGAGTGTATATTGAGGTGAAGCGAGCGCTGCTGACAGCTGCAGGGCTTTGCTGCTTAGGATGGAGAGGACGGATTGACAGGACATCGGCGGATAGAGGGCAGTGAGGGACAGACTGAGAGAGGTACCAGGGAGATTTACAGGGGGAGTGTGGATAGGTCACTGGATGGAAGAGGAGAAAGTTCCTCGTTCATCCCGTAAGGCGGCTTACAGGAAGTGGTCTGAAGTGCAGGAAGTTTGGTGTGCGGAACGGGATTCAGTCTTATTTCACAGCAATGGCATTTACTTCTAAAAATAGCAAACATCATTATACATACACGTACGGTTAATGTAATTACTGCTCACCAAGAGTTCAGACCACAAACAAGCGGATCCATCTTTTCCAGTGCCAAACACTGTAGCTCATTGTTTTGGTGTTGCTATCAAAAAAAGCTAATCTCTCCCCATCCCAATATCTGTGAAGCGCCACTTATTGGTTTTGACCATACTTCAAATTGAAATATGTTGATACAATTATTGTCATGCATGCAGTCAATAAACTAAAAAAAATAATGTGTTGTGGCAATAAGAGTCTGCAGTAAAGTAGCAACCTGCAAATGGCAGATGACCTTGTTTAATTTATTCGCCAAAGTAGGTTCTTAATCGCATTTGGCGAGTTGCAAATTTTTGACCCTGTTTTTGTCTTCAACGGTAAATCGAGTTTACTGATATACACAGATTTTAAGTACCTATACACCCAAAAGTTCTTGTATTTCCAGACAGTGATTTATAGTAAACAAGGTATTTTTCCTTGTGTGCACAGCTGCTTATATACAGTGCATGCATTGCATTACAAATGGCTTTTTTATATTAAAACATTTTTACCCAGATGGTTCAATTACTGAATTATAAAACCTGATTTCCACCCACTGTGTAATATTCTCAATTAACATCATATCAATTTCCTTTTTCAGACACTACACTATATTGGAAATAGAACGGCACTTTGTGATATTTGGAGCCAATGCATGTAGTTTTATGTTTATATGTAGTTTAATAGCAGAGAAGTCATTTTGACACATTATATTTAGAAGTTGCCAATCTGCATTTCATTGCTGTGGATTGTGTTAACTTGCCCTAAGCAGCGTCGGCAGGATTGCAGACTTACAGTTTGCATAAAGTGTGAGAAAGTCCATGAGAGTAGCCTCAAAGCAAAAGCGATTTTACAGCGCGGCAGCTCGAAGCCTTCACAAACTTGTTTTGCGAATGCACGCTGAATTCTTTCAAGTCCGCGAGGGTGAACACTGGTACTGGAAATAAGTCTTGCCAGGTCTGTTGCACCATTGAATCGATCCTCTGGGAAACATAAAACAAGACCAAAGGTTCCACCTCATCGACCTCACTTCCTCTGCACTTCACCCAGTCACTCAGGTGAAACACAATATGGGTACATGAAGTGTGTGTGAGAAACCGCTTCAGGCTAAGTCTCTCTCACTCGCACGCACGTACCCTAACTATTCCTACATCACTGTGCATTACATTTTGGGCTTTGCAACGTAGAAGCATGGGTGCATGATATGATAGCAAATAATGCCCCTTTCACATTGTATAGAAGTGTGACTTTCCTGCACACACACACACTGTGGCTGCAGCTTAAATATAGACAACCTCGAAGGCATTGTAAGTGAAGAAATAAG
>CAFUXE010000620.1:416406-447453 GCA_903364295.1 Serranus cabrilla
GTTTTTACCGAGTCTACCTTCTTTAAGAAGAAGCCGCCTGGTTATGGAGTGTTGTGCTGCACAAAAATGGGGTTTATTTTTGTGTATAGCAGTTTGTATACGTGTGTGCATGCATGTGAATGTAGAAATGTGTGTGAGTACTTATGGAAAAGAGGCTATTGAGATTGTTCCGTTCATATCTCTGGGTTGTTTACTGGGTGGACAAGGCTTTGCCAAAGTGATGCAAGAGCCTCCACCCCTAACTTTGACTGAGTGTGTGTATTTTTGTAGGTCATGTGTGGGTGTGTGTGTGTGTGTGTGTTTTCTTTCACACTCAGGATGAGCTCTGGCTTGTGTAAGGAGCTTTCCGGAGGACACGAAAGCACGGCTGACAGCGGCAGGGGATTAGCTCTCACCGAAGAAACATCCGTGAAAAGTGTGCATGTGCATGTGCATCTATGTGTGCTCATCTGTGTACGTGTGTGTGTGATGTTTGGCATTAGGAATGTGTCATCATAAAACAACAACAGATTTCTCTATTCTTTAAACAGCTGGATGCATCTTTCTGCCAGCTCTTCTTATCTGTGCCGTGCATCTGCTTCGTACACAGTCAGCTGCAGGTCATTTGAAACGCTGCAGACTCCACACAGTCGCTGCAGACTGGCTGTTGTAATTGGACCTGTACACGATGATAACAGCAGAGATATAACTAGATAAACTTGGCAGAACAGTTCCGCAGTTTACAGTGTGTTGCAATTAAGCCGATGCACTTAGCTGGCCAGTGGACACGCACACAAGTGGGCAGCAGACAGAAGTGAACCAGATTGATGAATATTAAACCCCATGTCGCTTCCCGCTCAAGCACCGCGAGTAAAAACTAATGGCTAGTTTGACAAAAGTGACAATTAAAGAATGAACATAAGGCCGTCAGCAGAAAGGAGCTCGATGGGTCTTTCCAGCCCTGCAGCTGTATTCAAATCTGGTAAATGTTCTGATGATGGCGGGTTGTTCCCTGCGATGACTGTGTGCTGTATACGCTCGCACAGGAGCTCATTTTTAATCAAGTTTCAAAGAGTCGGCAAACTTTGATCCTTATCTTGGAAAAGTACCATTCAGATGTGCTGGTTGATGCACTAACTACTTCATGAAAGGTTTGTGTTGAAGTTTCTTTTATTCTGTCTGTTTGTAGCTTGGTTTTTGTATTATTGTTTTCATGCAAGCCGCATATTAATATCCATAAATATACAAAATATGACTTATTTCCACATTCATAGATAAAGGTCTGGGTACTGAGCTTGTGTGTACCAAGATCTAATAATGCCGATGGCCTGAAATGGCTTCATTTCTGTTAAAATGGATTTATCTGTAAAATGTATATCTGCCAACATAAATGGGAATAATACAATCCAGACAGAATGCATCAAATTCAGAAATCAGAGTGTGTATTTAGACAAACAAAAGTTAACCAGTTTGGCCATAAATATATTGTATTTGTACAGTTTCAATTGGTTATATGTCACAAAGGATCAGCAAATGATCACATACACGGCTCTGCTTTAACCAGGGTTGTATCTGCTGATTGGCCTTCTGATTTATCCGTCAGGCTCTATTATATAGATCGTCTCTGTCTGGTTTAACAATGCTCCTATTAATAAAAATGCAGTAGTCTGAGTCAGAAGAAGTTTTGTTAGAGAGCTCATAGTCACAGAATATCCTCAAGGCTCTGGTGGCTTTTATGCAATGATTACCAGCCTGAAAAGATTTTGTCCAAGAATACATGCCTGAAAATAAAATTTTTGAGAATAGAACAAAACAAGAGAGGGCACTAATTAGCTCCTTGGAGTCCACAATAGAAAACAATGTAAGCAGTAAAGCTCCGTTTGCTTAATGGAAAGTGTCAGCAGGGTTGCTCTGACCAGTGACACTGTGCGGCTTTAACTACGCGTATAATAGCATCCATGTTCACATCGCTCACTGGCTTTGTGTGGCCTTTGCTCTCTGGGTGCTTTTTCGTTATACAATATCCGACCTCTGGCCTGCCTTTATGTGTGTTTATGTGCATAGCGTGTGCTTGTGTATGAGTGTGTGTGTGATGTTGATGCTGATGGTAACGCAGGCCCCAAGGGTATGATGGTGAGGTCGGGGACAATCCATTTAGCCTACTCACCCTGGTAATTATTCAGCATCAGTATCACAGAGGACACACACACACACACAGAAACTACAAAACAAACTAATGCACATTTAAGAGGGAAAGCAGAGAGAGAGAGAGAGAGAGAGAGAGGGTGGCAATGTGTGTGTGAGATTACAGTGCTTAGTGTTAAGTAACTCTGAATGCAAATGGTTGAGCTATCGACCTGCTAATAGGACAGGCTGGCTGCATGTATACGTGTCATGGTGGAGTATGTGTGTGCGTCCGCTCCCAGCTGGAGGCAAGGTCAAAGGTTAACTCAGGACTGTCGCAGGTCAGCTCTCACTCACATGCCTCCTCTGTCACACCTGAACACACACACACACACACACATGCATGTCTTAGGCTCACCTCATCTGCCCCAGAGGCACTTGTCCTCGACTTCCCTCACACCTTCTTTCCAGAAAAAAAATCACATAAATACGGCCTTTGTTTACACACACACACACGCACACACACTGCCCTGAGCCTCACTGTCTGTGATGTTAATAAGGTGAGGGCGGTGAGGGGTGGGGGGGTTTATGCCAGAATCATGACTCACAGCTCCGCTCCCTTAGCAACTGCCGGACTGCGTTTACCTGGCGTGCCAAGGTGACCTTCACCTCCTCACAAACACAGAGGCATCACGCACTCTCTGCCCTCTCAGTCTCACACGGCGTCATATATCTCACATCCCACATGTGTGGCCCTGGGACAGATTATTGGATTAATTTATTAACACTCACAGACCGTGACCTTTCTTTTACCCCGTCGCCAGTCTCACCTTCTACTTCCCTGCAGTGCCTCGGCCTTGGCTCCGTCACCTCCTCTGCCCTCCTCCCTCTAATCCTCAACCTGCTCCTCCTTGCTCACAAGCTGACTGCATCCTCATCGTTATTGGTACAAGTTTCATACTAATAACTGTGTGTTTAAAGTTTTATCATTGGATGTATGTATGTATGTATGTATGTATGTATGTATGTATGTATGTATGTATGTATGTATGTATGGATGGATGGATGGATGGATGGATGGATATAATAAACTTCACTTTAAAGGCAACAGATTTCTTCTTCTGGCATTCTGAAAGCTTCCTGCTGCTTCTGCAAATTTCTACAACAATTAATGAGTCGACTGACAAAAAATTACTGAGAAACTATTTTCACAATCTATTATAACATAAGATCTGTTGTAAAAATGTGAAGATTTGCTGATTTTCTCTGTGTTGTATCACATCTTCGACTGTTGGGAATGGCTTTGATGTGAATTAATGCATTATAAGACATCTGCTTCAGAGCCTGACTGAAATGGGATTTTTGAGAACGATGGCAATATCGATTTTAGAAAGGGTAGTAATTCATCGACAGCAGATACGGTTTCCAAAATTGTCATTTTTTCGAGCTGGATTGAAAATAGACCCTTTAATGTGAGTTATGCAGCAATTTTTCTCCAATCTGTAAATGTAACTAGAGAGCTACTTTCTCAAACATACAACTTCATTGATGAATAAATGATAACTGAGAAAATATAGAATAAATGGGAATTGAATATATAGCTAAATAAACATCATTACTGTTCAGGTTCAGTCAATTGCTGAAAAAAATTACTAGCTAACACAATTTCAAAATCACGGCAAGCTACATTTGCTACATTATGTAAAAAAAGTTTCATTACGTCACACATCAGACAGCAAATACGATACTGATATACCTTTGATAGGCAAATATCAGATGATAATATTTCTATGTGTCTGGCTCTAATCTGCTTAAGCCAAAAGGGATGGGAACCTCTGGGAAGCCTTATTTTGAAGGAAATCTCTGTTTAAAAGATGCACAGGAACTCACACAAACAACTGCTGGATTGTCTTCTATCTCTCCATCTGTCATGCAACTTCCTGTCACATCCCGAGAACAGACTTACCTGTTCTCCGTCTATCTCTGACCCTCTTTCTGCCCCACACTGTTTTCACTCTGCCCCTCTCCTCTTGTTGTCCTCCCCTCTCTCCTTACCGCTACCTGTCCCCTTCCACAGAACAACACAGGCTCACAGAGTCACGCCCTCCCGACCCTTCACACAGTCCAGAGCGCTAGATGAGTCCTGACAGAGCAGACAGGGTGTAGAGGCCACTGTTTTAACAGCCATTACCAGGATAGGTGCTGACAGCTAGAGTGCCCGTGTATCCCTGCCTCTCTCTCTCTTTCTTTGCCTCTGTGTTGTGTGTGTGTGTGTGTGTGAGGGGCAACGCTCCAATTAGGGCGCGGTGGAGGAGTGGCATTTTAACAAGGACTGTGATAAAAAAAAAGGTGGAAATTGTTGTGCTTTTAGGAGAAGATCACACCGATGGTCACGCATGGAAACAAACGTGTTATTCTCACTTTATGTGATTTTGTTTCTATCTCTGAGCAAACGTAACACCAGACAGCACTAAGCTCACACTGAGGAGAAAACATTTCATCATGACACAAAGTTTTTCAATCTGACAAGAGGAACAGTTAAATAAAAAGCTGCCGAGATGAAAGAGGTATTGTTTTACACGCGCATTATTGTTGAGATTTCTGTCGTAACATTCAGGCAATCGAATAATGAGTCCAACTGTGTGTACTAACTTGATGCTGTCATTTCAGTTTTACTTAAAAAAAAAAAATCTGCTTAACTGCCTTGAAATCCCTGCGGACGCGGCTCTAAATAAATTTTACTAAAAAAAAATGCTTACTCAATTAGGTGCGTGCAGCTCTGCATGCACTTCCATCCAACTTATCTCTTTGTTTTAATTAGACGTGGCGTGTTTGCCTCTGGAGTTGCTTTGTTTCATGGCGATAAAGCTGCAGAATGCAGCCACAGCGCCTGTCATCATGAAAAACAATCAGCAGCTCAAGATAAAGCCCAAATCCACAGTAATTATTGCACCTTAAACACAAGGGTTTACGCTCATATCTTCCTCCTTTGTTTTAATTTGGGGAACAGCCAGATAGAAGGCATAATAGACGGCTGTAATTATGAGAAGATTGTGAAACCGGATTATTGGTTAATGCTTCACATACAGTAGAGCCGTTAAAAGGAAATTATTTTCAATGGGAATAAAGCAATGCAGCGCCACATCTCTGCACATTAATCTTGATACATTAGCGACGAGGCTGCTGTTTATTCTGCGAGCTTCAAATATATTAAGAATGGCATGAGACAGGAATGTACAGGTAAATGAGATTACTTCGGGGACAGAGCACGGCAGAAACAGATATCTTTCCCCCAGTGGGCCTGATGTTCCCTGTTGTTAAAGAGCCCTGTCTTGTCGGATCTGTTTGTGTCAGAGGCAAAACAAGACTAACAAATTCTTTCCTGTGTTTTGTTTTCAGCCTGAAGCAACACCAGCAGTAAGCCACGGAGACAGGCCACTCTGGAAAGAAGCAGAGATGAAGACAGAGATTACTGGAATAAACAACTTCAGAATAAAAGGACTCGCGTCAGAAACCGAAGCGTGTGAGAAAGTCGTGCAGTTAGTGTGTGTGTGTCTATGTGTGTATGTGTGAGTGTGTGTGTGGGCATCCATGCACGCATCTGCGGTACGCATGTGTGGGTCATTGTGAGTGTGTTTATCTATCTTTGATCTAAAAATATATCTCGGAGATCCATTCAGCACCCAAGTGTTTGATATGAGTTCTCGACACCAACAGCCGTCAGAAGACTCGCGGCTGCATATTGCCATATAACTCCTGTGTGAACCACAATCCCAAAATTGAACTGATGTCAGTGCGTTGCCCAGAGTGGTAATAATCATTACAATGATAGTCATAGAGCTGCAGTAATAATAACTCTGTAATAACTAGCCGTCCCCCAAGTGCTCTGACAGGGACCCAAGTGTTTCTACATGCATTTCATGCACGCATGGCTCACTTTCAGACCACTTGAGACCTACTCAGGCCCAGACCTTTAAATCCACGGACAAGAAAAACTCCCAACGACCTCAGCCATTTCAGATTGCATGAATTCCCATATTTCTGGTTTTATTTGAGTGTTGTCTAAAGATGTAGTGGATTGGTGTCACTTTTTTTTATTTTTAATGGTGGATGTGACGCCATCTTTTCATGTATTCCATATAATCCAAATGTTAAGATGTGGCATGGTTACAGTGCAGAAGGCAGTGGGGAAAAGCAGCACAAAGACTTTTTAACTCCTGCTGAGGTGAGGGTCTGCAACTTTGTGAGTCATCTACTGTTGAAAACATTCCCACAGCACTGAATACTGATGTCAGATGCAGTCCGGAGGCGACAAAAAATCCTCTTCTCTGTTGAGATGGGCGACATGTAGATAAGATTTTTTATTTTTCTGTTGCTACAGACAGAGTAAGAAACTCCAACGTGAATCCATGTAGCAGCCAATGTACAAAACAACTGGGATGTAATTCAATGCATGCAAAAATGTAAAGCGTTGCGTTCACTTGCCTTTTTGAAACCTATTGCTTGCGCGTTTTGGCAATAGCGCTGCTTTCTAGTGATAGCTTCGTAATGCATTACTGCACATGCTTGCACCTGAGCAAAGAGGTCACCTTTTAGTACTGAACGGGCTTCTTTTCAACTTCTAATTTATTCATCAAAAAATGAAAACCTTCTGATACCTAGAGATTAGTCACAGCCGTATAACACCCCTCATTTGTAGTGTCTTCAGAGTGTCTGTAAAGTGAGTTTCAACTATGGTATGTAGCAGCATAAGATGAGCGAACTGAAGACACCCTCAACTTTCCTGCCGAGGCACTGAGCTGAAAGGCCCTGAACACCCACATAGGTGTTTCCAATTATTCGGACATATTAGACCTCTGCTCAGGTCGTAGAGGGGCTGGAGCTTTGAAGGACATTTATGAAGTCACAAATCTACTATTTTACAGGTGTAATCTGTCCGGCAAACAGGAGACTCAGGAAGATGTCTATCATTACAGTCTATACACCCACAGTCCTGAGAACAGGTCTAATCAGCCAGATTCACTGGAAACACTGTTCAGGGCCTTGACAAACACTGGGGATGCACCGATTGTAAAGGTCTGGGCCGCTACTGATGTTAGAAATAACAATCTGGCCGATAGCTGATGGCCATACAGATATTTTTTTGTTATTTATTACCTATTCATTGCCAGAAACAAAAACATCTTCATTATAAACAAATAACGGTATTAACAGTTTTGCCTGATCTCACAAAATTATGTGACATGACCTCGACTTCTTTTCAACTAATTCTGTTCTGGTGGCACGTAATTGTCACACATTACAAACAGAATTCAGTAAATTAACGCTACAAAACCACTGACCTAGGTTTGGGTAAAAAAAAGTTCCTGGTAATGTGTTATAAAAGACAGTTTAAACAGTAAATAAATGTACGTAAGTGCTGGAAGTGAAGTAGTTATTAGGGTGATTTGAGCAGTGGAAGTAAAAAATATAAGTCACTTAAAAAAAAGAGTGATTCCCAAACCGTCAGCCGCATAAGTTACACAAACAACGCAAGTTAATGTAAGTTATGTAATTTAAAGAAAAGGTAATTCACAAACAATGAGCCACAGAAGTTACTTAAAAACGAAATACTTTTGTTTGACCACCAATAACATTAAGTGAGCATAAAATTGATGCCACACATCAGATCAGCCACTGCCATTGGTGAATGTTATTTGCCCTCAGCAAGGTGAATATCAGTATCGGTGCATCCCTAAAAAGCAGCAGTCAATGCTAAGCTGTCCAAGCTCTTGTTTTTTTCTCTGTAAACACATTCAAAGTGTTTTTGTTTTGTGCTTTGTTCATTTCATGGTGAGGAGAGAGTGGACTACCAGTGACCTGATTAAAAATTGTTTTTCTTCTGCAGACATACGGATGAGCAATGGTTTTATGCAATCACACTGTAATATTAACAACCATACGATGAGGGTTTGAAGGGAAATAATTTAACGAAGCAACAAAAAAAGTCTGTGTAAATAAGCAGTAGCTGCAGGTGAAGTCTGTGTTTTAAGAAGTACAGGAGTTTTGTATTCATAGTGTTTATCTGCAATGAGCTACAGGGCGATGGGGGAAATGTGTTTCGTATGGATATTATTGAAAAACGCACATATGCTGGCACTGAAATGAGAATAAACTGTAGTTTGGAGCGTCTTGTTTTTAAATGGATAACCATCAGTGGGAATAACCTCATCCTGAGCTGAGGAGTCAGCGACGATGGACCAAAATCCAGCGTATGGAAGAGCAATCACAGACGGATTTTTGATAACACCTGTTTTCATGAAAACAACCACAATCACCACAAAGACCGTCCCCCACAGAGACACATCTGATGTGACTGTTTTTTCCAGTGGATTAAGAAAACGATGCTGGTGGACAAACTGTTGGATTTAAACATGTCGTCTTAAATGACGGCCCCATGTTGTCGGTAACGCCAGAAGAAAAACACAAAAACAAGAAGTCATTTGGCATTTTTGATGTGCATCATGACTGTTTTGATGACTATTTACACTGACTCCGTTCTCTCCAGCACTGCTGTGTTCACAGTAGAAGCGGCGTCTGCGTGTGCCGATATCACAGCCTGTGCAGAGGATGACTGTGCCATGAGTCACATATTTTACCAGATGTTACATAATATATGACAGAGTTGTATCTATGGGTAGGAATTTTGTGATATGATGCTTGCGGGTGGGTGTCTGTGTATGTGAAGCTGTAAGCTGCACTGGCAGTAGGAGACTCGCTGTGAGCTGTGTACCATGAGCACATTTGTAAACACACCTGATGATGAATACAATGAAGACAACTATATCTATTTTCTCTTGCAAAATCCAGACCTGTGTTTTTATTTTCCTGCGTGTTTGCACCACCATGTAGATGTGTGAAATTAGCTTCTACTGGCAGCGATCATCTGTTACCAAACATGCACATCCTCCAGCTTTGCAGGATCAACAACACAATAACATCAGATGACAACATGAAGACAACAAGAGAGAATATTTGATACAGAAATGTAATGTTATCAGTGAGTATTTTGGGCTTTAAATTAGGCAGATGTGAAACAAAGTGCACCAACTTCAGGCTTTCAAATCTGACTCTCTTCTTTGACATAATACTTTTGATAAGTTATTAGAGGATTATTATCTGTAGAAACTATATTATTTTCAAGGCATATGAAGTAGAGGCACAACAGTCAAATTATTACACTTTATTAATGAGAGAAATTAAGCTTCAAGGGATAAAAAAAGCACTACTAGGAGCCCTACTTTGCACAGAATTTCCCAGTGTTTGATGAGTTTAAACCACGAGCAAGTGAATAAATTGGCATTAAAATAAGATGCATCAGGATCAGTCTGAACCAGCTCAGCAGGTGACACTGATTGATTGATTACATTATAAATATGCATCGCATATTAATTATTCAGCCCAGCACCTCACATCACAATCTCAGAAGAAAGAAAGGAAGATGTAAATCAGTATCGTCAAGGTCAGACATTTTTAGAGGACATAAACGTCATCATTCAGTGGAGACGAGGCTAAAATCAGCTGAAATTACCAACGCTGATCAAACCTCCAGGAACAGCACAGTGTTCTGACACAGTGGCCAAACAACTTCCAGGTCTGTCATGTGACGTCGCTGGGCCCAAAAATACTTTTCCCCACAGAAACCAAATTGGGAAAAAGATTTTCATGAATCAGCAGATAACACTTTTTTTTAGGTACATCAACTTTTCACTTGGAATACTTTAATAGTCCTTATTTAAATCAATCTGCAGGCCCTAACTTTTAGAAATGCACGGTCAGGTTTTGGTCGCCAAAACTAAAAATATGCCATTTTTAGTCACTTTATATTTTGAGTTATTAAGATACTATGCAGCCATGCTTCAGCTTAATAATGAAAATGTGACATGAAAGATTAAAAGCAGTAAGTCTTAATAAGTATTACAGCGTGCTATAATGAACTAGTGAACCTGATGTGTGACTGATTCAAGTTCATCTGGTTCTCCGTCTAATTCAATTTGCACATTGGGCTGTGACTTTTCATCTCACAGTCGAAAAACTCAATTTGCTCCTTCATTTTCTTTAAAACAGGTGTCTGTGCACACATGAGTAAATGCACCAACGCACATGCAGTGTTGTGTGTTTCCATTAATAATTAAACATCACTAATGCACAAATATTTAAAAAAAATATTTTTGGGGGGCAGTAGATGTTTTTGCTATTTGCTGTCCCTACTTCACTGTCTCTATATGTTACTACATGAGTTGTCACTGATGGCAACCACAAGCCAGGAAATGTTGCCAATTTTTTTTTTCCAGAAAAAAGGTAATTGGCCCCAGTGTCAGGCCCTGTCACGCCCTAAAAGCTTTAGAGTTCACCAAAGTTTTAGAGTTATTTTCTTTCCTCCGTGGATGTGAACAGCAGGGCTAAAGAAAACACAAGCAGGCTGCACTTTGGACCCACAGATGTGGAAGATCTGGGTTATTTTAGGGGTCACACTTTCTGGCTCAATGCTTCACTGAGCAATTAGGAATGACCAGTGCCGCACGCTCCAACTATCCACTTCTCTATAAATTATGCTCTAACATATGGCACACCATATACACTCACTGGCCACTCTATCATATACACCTGTTCAACTGCAATGCAAATATCTAATGAGCCAATCACATGGCAGCATCTCAAAGCGAAGAAGAAGTTCGAAGCGAGCATCAGAATGAGGAACAAAGTTGATTTAAGTGACATTGAACGTATCATGTTGTTGTTTCCACTGCTGATCTACTGGGAATTTCATTCACATCCATCTTTAGGGTTTACAGAGAATGGTCAGAAAAAGAGAAAATATCCAGTGAGCAGCAGTTCTCTGGAGCAAAATGTCAGAGGTAAGAGGTCAGAGGAGAATCCAGACTGGTTGGAGATGATAGGAAGGCAACAGTAACTCAAATAACCACTTCTTACAACCAAGATATGCAGAAGAGCATCTCTGAAAGCACAACACGTCCAACATTAATGCAGATGAGCTGCAGCAGAAGACCACACCGCCACTTTATTAGGTACAACTTGCTGGCTAAAGTGGCTGGTGAGTGTATCTATGATTACTATTATGATTATTTATGGGAGCAGCTGCAGGCAATCCCCAACACCCACAGAATCCTACAATATAGATTCACATCACATATAGATTTAGCAGGAAGTGCTCTTGTTTCTGTCAGAACACTGGAGTGTCTCACACACACACACAATAAAGACTTTCACCATGGTGACACCTCATCATTAATTCATACAGACAAGAAGGAGGCACATGAAAAGCGACAAGCATTAAAGGTGTGATCTGAACAGTGTGTGTTGTGTGAGTGTGTGTGTGGATGTGACTTGTATTACATTAAAAATAAAAAAAAAGGCAGATGAAAATAGTGGATTTTTTTTCTCCAAAAACTAGAAAACAAGCCATTTGTTCTGATAAAGCAATTAGCTGCAAAGCTTAGTTCCTCCAACAAAGTTTCCATGGTAACACTGCCGTTTCTGCTAGTTAAGAGAAGAGAAAGTTTGAGGTAGGCTCAGAGCACCATCACAAAAACACACACACGCTCCTTTAAAATCTTGTTGAAATAAATGAACATAATAACCGAGCGACTTTAAACACGAGTGCAGTTACAAGACATCTCCGCGACGAAGCAAAATGTTTATCATCCCTCTTTTAGTTTCCTTGAATGGAAATCTAACTTGTTGTTTACAAAGTGCTGCACAGTGGATGCATGAAAAAAAAACAAGTGCAACAGAGAAAGAGAGGGGAGAGAGAGAAGAGATGTCAGCAGGAGGGAGAAAAAAATCAGTGCAAATGGGAGATGCTGTGCGCTCTTAATGGCCCACTGTAGTCAACAGGAGATGAACTAAATAAAACATTAAAGCTGGTATTATGTCATTTCCACTGCGCCATCCAACCTCTGTGTATCATAAGTCAGTGGGTGTGAGAATACTAGGCCACCACTCCACTTAGCCCACAGTAGGGCATGTTATCTCGGCTCATCCATATTCATGACCCTATCACTGTAACCCCATGTGCTGCTGGGATGTGTTTCTGCGAAGGTAATCTCTCTACTGTAGGTGCAGTTCACAGCTCGGCTTCTTGAACTCCTTCATTTGAAATTGTTAGCGTGGCTCTGCCTCGCTGTAGAGCTTATGCTGAATTAGCTGTGGTAAATGATTGTGTAATTCCAACCACATGAAGGAGCATCACTGAGTCACAATAACGGCACCCAGAGAACCAGCAGATTGGATGTTACAGTTTCCTCTGTGTGACCCCGAACAACTGCATCATTATGAGAAGCATTTGTTGAAAATGTCAAGACGGAGATATGTCTGCGGCTGACATTTTAAAGGACATATGAGGCACGAGGGGTCGCACAAAGCAAAATCTCTTTAGAAAAGACAGCGGAGTGACGATTTCATTACAGTACGGCTCCGGTTCTTTATGAGTGTGAAGCGATCGTAAACACTGAGTCACCCTTCCTGACAACTGGTAAATGAACAAACACGAACTGCTATCAAGGGAAAAACAACGCTAGCTGTTGAAATTTCTGAACTTCTCTTTGATTCAATTGTACTTTCATTTAATGGAGTAATAACAATGCTCGCCTGATGGAAAAGGTCAACCTGATGATGTAGAGAGGCTCTCTTTCAATAATCGCAAAGAACAAGGACAAACAATCAGCATATAGGAAATTGGTTTCTTTTTGTCTCTGAACACAGATAAGAGACATTTAACCTTTACATTTTAATGCATCCTTCCACAAATCAACAGAGTTATAATTCAGGCATCTCTTGCTTCACCCGTCACATGTTGTGCCCCGAAACTGGCTGCTGCCGTGAGCAGCGGTGATGTGACCCCAGACAGCCCAGGAGCAACAGATTTCCACTCCGCCGCTCTGCCCCATGCAGCAGGCTGTTCATTGTCAGAGCCTGTCAGAGCTTCCCTGTCAAAAATCATTGTCGCCATCACAATATTCAGCCCCACAGCCCCGGCTGGCATTTCAGACAGTGGATCACAGACTGGTGGGTGACACAAGCTGCCAGACACATAATGCAGCACGCAGCACTGAGTGCATCTGCATCAACACCAAAGTTTTACTGGGGATTTGCTTATTCTTGAAGATGGAGATGGTTCTTAGGAGCCGTAATCTAACATCTCTGCAGAGTTACCCGACCTGTCCGGGTTGATTTATTAATGCAGGGCTACAGGCTGACCTTAGACCTGGTGCATATTAACTGTCCTTTTAAAGGTCAAGGCAGCTGAACCAGGTAATAAGTGAGACCCAGAGAAGAGCATGTACGCTTCTGGATCACTGCTGTTACAGATTAGAGCATATTTAACTGAATGTTTGGTACTATTATTAGGTTGAGCTATTTTCTGATCCTCCTGACATCACCCTTCGAAGTTCTAAAAGTTAAGTCGGTGATTCATCGTAAGACATTCGCAAAGTACCGTTTTGAGCTATTTTGTTCGTACTTCTCAGCGTCTCCCACAGAATTATATTTGTTGGAGCTGACCACAGCACACACATACATACATATACACACACACAAACACACACATGCACAAACATATATGTTCTTAAGTTTATCTTGCAGTCAAGTGTCCGTGACCCGTGCGTCACCCTCGCTGCTGAAAAAAATCTTTGAGGAAACACTGCACAGTTTCACAGATTAAAAAAAAAATAAATAACCATAGCGATGAATTAAAATCCTAAAAACAGTTGTGACAACATCTAAATCTCATCCTATTGGAAGATGTTTCTTCCCCCCTTGTGATGATAACATGATTCAAGACTCAACAGTAGACCAAATGGTTTGAGAGACTAATTCAACAATTTTACACTCCAGTTGTGTTCAAGGTCAATCGAAACATAAAAGCTCGGTAAAATAGCAATAATAAAGTCAAATCATGTGTTTACATGAATACCCCAGTTGTAAATTTGTGTCCAAGGCCAATAGTTACATAATAAAGAAATTATATCACGATGAGTAACCCTGACAGATTACTACAGTATTTTTAACCTTGTTTTATGCTAACGACAACAAGGCTGTAGCTCCAGTCACGCAGAGACATTGTTTTGGCTTCTGCTTTAATCCAAATCTGTCTCTTGCTGTTTTTCAAATGAGGAAGCTTTGCCAAGTGCCAAACACTCCTCCAGTAAAAAGCTTTCTGCTGTTCCTGCTCCACGGCTGGCCAGAGAAGCTTTAATTAAAACTCTGATCTGACACATTCACTGTTTCAGCCTCTGACTGCACCAGCATACAGTTATTGTGTGAGTGCGTGTGTGTGTGTGTGTGTTAGCACAGATGCCTGTAAGCGTGTGAGCACATACAGGTGTTTTTTGCATATTTATGTGTAGATGTAAATCTGAGTGTCTGTGTGTACATTTGTGTTGAGACTTGTGTGTGTGTTTTGCCCGATAGTGTTTCTGATGTGCCTGCACCCTAAAAAATTCATTACAAGATGCACGCTCCATCTAAAATCTATTTCACCATCTGGAGACTTTCATGACAAATCAATCTTATTCGTTCAAAGGAAAAGTCATTCAATTTAAAATAAAGCGGGATCTCTTTGCAAACCGCAGACAAGTTGCATTTGATAGAAAAAACTGATGTTCTGACTAGTGAAAACCACTTTGCCTGATACAGTTGTTGTTTTTGCCACATTTTGGCTTACATGAAACAAGAAGGGACTGAGTGTCTGCATGCTAGAGGGATGTCCCCCAACACCTACACTCTCCCAAACTAGGCTATGCATAAACTGGGCCAGTGAGGCGGCATTTGGCCTAATACTATATGTATCTGGGCCTCCACTCAGGAGGGGGACAGGCAGTGTAATAAGTCTGTCTGTCAGCTGACGGCTACATCTGATGGTTTCCCCCCTGTGACTGCTGTCATCTCAGCATCCTGCTCCCAGCCTGCAGAGCGCACCCCAAACCAGGGATCTAAATCCGTAACCGGCGTGCAGACGTACACACACAGAGACATGCACAGACAGCCCGTCTGCAGCTGAAATTAGGTTGTCAAAGCTAACAGGCAGCTAGTCAGGAGCTTTGTCTCCCTGTCAACCAAATCCAATCAATGAACGCAAATGCTGGAGCCGATGTGCACCGGCCTAAATGTATCTATGAACGCAAGTCATTTTTTTTAAAAGGTCTCTGTTTTTAAAGTTGTCTTTCCACTCAGGAGAGAACTATGTTTGGAGGCATTTTGCTTTGACTGACAGGTGCTTGTTTACTCACTGCTCTTCAGCTCCATTTAGTTTTACTCATCCTGGACTAAATTTAGCTTTCTGTCTTCATCTGTCTGACACGACTGCAGCAAGACTGTCTATCAAATCCACACTATATGCTTTCAGTACATACTGCATAACAAACTTTATAGTTTGATGCATTAGCAGTTCGTATTGAGGAAAATCATATTTTAGCAATTCATAAAACTTGCAAATATGGTGACCATCAACAGGCTTCGGCTCTGTAAAGCAAATATTTTTCTGAAAGACTCATTTGTCTACCAAATAGTTTGAAGCTTCGAAGCTTAAAAAAAGTTTAAAAAAAAAATAAAAAAAACAACAACAAAAGTTTATAAGGGTGCACGGAAAATATACTGTTTTAGTTCAGTTTTCAATTGAAAATATGTCACAAAGGATAATTATTGCATGAGCACATGTTTTATTTATGTTTTAGACTGGAAAGGAATTAGGGTTGTATTGACATTCAAATTCTAAATCAACATCTGAATGCTGCAAAGCACGTCTTTTCTTTTGTCTGGATAAAACCAATATTTCGGCACAGTTGCATATGAAAATCAGACTATCCATATTAGCATTATGCTGTTTTGAGAATTATTTTTTTTAAGTGCTGCTTAGGAATGTTTCCAAGTCCAACAAACATTCCCAACAACTCCACAGCTTTGTAAAGTCCAAAAGACAATAGATAAATAGAGTCAGTCATCTATAAGTACACTTACTTCTGTCAGTTTAAATGTTAATGCATTAAATATACAAAATAAGAAAATGCACAACAAGAATGAGGTTGTACCATTACACTGTGATGCAGATCCAGCTTCAAAACTCCCCTTTAGAAACATAGATGCTACTTCCTTGTTTCTTCCAACATCTGCCTGATGTACCTCATGAAGACCACATCAGTGCACACCTGTCTGGGTGTGGTGGTGATTTTGCTGCAAATCATGTAAGATGTCAGACACAATCTGATTCCTGAGCAAAAACACCAAGAAATCCACAGTTCCAATTAAGAGTTTCAGCTAAGCAGAAAATTACTTTACAATCACGAACATGACCACATTAAAGGTGCACACAGCAACAGAACAAAGCACCAGGTTTTGTAATGGGTCAGCATTATGTGTGTGGGAGGGAGAGAGGAAATGGGGAATGGTCAGATAAAGAAAGACAAGGCTTAGTTTTATTGGAATAATATCTGAAACTCTTTTTCACTAACAAATACACTGCCATCAGGAAGAAACAAGACTGACAGGACTGACTTTTGTGCTCAAGCACATTATGTTTAAAGTTAAGGGAAATACTTTGAGGTAAGGTGCTGACTTTTTTATACATTTGTAGTTCACTTTAGCCAGGCAGTCACTTTAAAACACGCAACTGAAGCAACCAGGGAGGTTTTATGACTGAACTAAAACCACTTTGCTGAACACCAAACTGAAGAAAACATTCTAGAAAAAAGCGAGACGTAAAGATGGAAAAAGCACAATATAAAAGGGCATCAATAAAACCTAGTCCATTTGTAGTCAGGCATTTATTGAAAAATAGCTTTTCCATGTGGTTTCATTTTTTATCCACTGTTTAGGTCTCTGAAAACAGCTTTTATCAAACTCTTTTAGACTTTCATAGACTCTGTTCTCTGTGTTGATGTGTCCATTATCCAATAGCTTCAAACGCTTATCCGAACTCTGGAGGCGGGATGCACCCTGGACAGGATGCCAGACTATCAAAGGGCTGACACATAGACATTGACATTCTCATTCACACCTATGCATAATTTTAAAATCACCAATTGCTGTGACCTTGCTGTGAGGCTGTAGTGGTGCTATCTCCCTTGGGACATATTGCAAATAATGCAAAATCTTGTTATCCTTCCTTACAGTCTTATATTGATAAGATGTTGAGGAACACAGAAAATTGATGCATCATGAAAATGTGGACAAGGCCTAAGTAAAATACCATCATTCACTACAAAGAATTTACAACCAAGATTGTAACTATTTTCTGTCTATTTGATACATTTTGGTGCACTTAAACTGGAGGACTGTAAAAAAAAAAAGAAAAGGGATACAACGATCTGAAGTGAATGTAACCGCCCTTGAATTAAAGCTGAGAGCCTGTGCTTTAACCTCGGACTTCAAGTTGTGTCATTCTGACTCAAATTTGCTGTATTATAAACAAAAATGTGTCACTGCCCCACTGCCTACAGCCCGCACTGTAACTGAGCAGCAGCAATGAAAGCACCATTCTCTGGAGTGCGCTATGATTTCCATAACAAATGTAGTCAAGTAAATCATTACATTGACTCAGTGTGAAGCCCTTCACCATGTGGTTCATGTGTACAAGGCCTTAAAAGTTGCGTGAAATGAATAATTAAACAGGGAAATGGATGAACCCTGTGTATCTAATGATACACAAACCCCTCTCGTCTTTAAAGCAGAATATCAATGGGTCCTGGCCTCAATCAGCCACTATTGTAAAAGCGAACCAGATGAGACGGAGTATAATGCGGTGCCATTAGAACACTAAAACGCACTTAGCCTTCATTAGAAGAGGAAAAAGTGGGAAGTGACTGCACGGCAAGCAGACTCATCTTTTGTGCTAGTAAATGTAAAAGGCCGAGGAGTTAAATGGGCTGAGCTCCCCACGAGGAGAGATATATAATCTTTTAGGTCACAAACCAGAGGGCGGCTGTCATCACGATCGCTGTGGGATGAAAAACACTGCAAGGGTTTGAATAGACTGCTAACATATCTCAGATCCCAAGGGCGGATGATGCCATTCCCAAAATCTGCGGCTGTTTTGACGTCAGTGCGAAGGCAGTTGACAGTTCGCATGTGTCACTGTGTGCGTGTTGACACAACAAATCAAAACAGGGATTCTGTTCGTGGACTAATCCAAAATTAAAATGGCTTTAATAAGCAAGAGCGCCTTTAAAAGTTTGAAAAAAAAATCCTCCTTCCAAAGCGATGATGACTGATATGAAAGAAAACTGGCAGAATGGTAAACATATCGGTCATGCGCCGGCATTCAAGCTCCTGCGTCAGAAAATGCACACACGGACACACACTCCGTGACAGGTGTCATCTTTCTGAGTCAAAAGATCCTCAGAGACTAAATGTGAACACGTCAGCTTAAAGGAATTATGGTTACCTCACTGTTCAAAGCTGCGACAAGGTCACTGTGACCTTGAACGACAGCTGCAGTAGCATCAAAGTTGAACTGAATCTCACGTGTGACTGATTCTATATTCTCTTGTAAAACAATGGATTATTAACGCCATTTCTTACCATCATTCGTAGCCACAACAATGCTAAAGCAGCTCATCAGTGACAGCATGTTTATGTGATTACATCTGCTTTCCAGAACACAAAGGACTAATTGCGAGCATCTTTTGCCAATCAGGCCTTTCATTTAAAGACAACTGTTTGCCAACAAGCAGTAAACAGATGCATTCGTCTGAAAAGTAAATGAGCGGCTCGTTACTCTGGCTTTGCGAATGCAGCGGCGTCTGCAAAATTTGCATTAAACAAACACAGCCTCCTACCAACTTCTCAGTCACAGCTCACTTAAGATTCCGAGCACAGAATTGTGGGAAATTGCATCATTGCTGCATATGTGACAGGTGACGGAGCGGCAGAAAGACACGGAGGCAGACGGACGGACGGGGGGAAGGCAGAGGAGCTGTTACTGATTGGGCCGTTTACCCTGTGGGTACAAATAGCAGCAGAGAGCGAGCGCGAGAAGGGAAAGGAAAGTATGTTTTCACATTTGGTTTTGGCCACACACAGGTTTTCTATTAGATGACAGATGACACGCTTCACACCCTGCACACTGCAGATATCACTCAGCACAGCCCTTACCTCCTCCTCCCTCCCTCCCTCCCTCCCTCCTCTACCTCACCTCTCCATCTGGCTACTGCCTCATCCCAATTTTACCCCCTACCCTCCCCCTCCACCTCACATACATTCATATATTGTCTATTTCTCTATCAGCGTGTCTTCCTCTCCAGCACTGAAGCTCTAGCCAGGGATGTTAATGAAGTTAATCGGATTGTCGCCTGCAGGGAAGCAGCACAACTTTCACAAAGTTCCCAGTTAATTTTACCTTAATTCAATCAGCAGTTGCCTGTCTTCCTGCATTTTCTTGTGTGCGTGCGTGTGGAGAGGGACTAAGGGTGTGTGAGTGTTTGTGTCTATGCCTTTGGACGTGTTTGTCACAACCGGCAGTTTGGCAGAAATGGTCCATAATCATATTTGCCGCTCTCCATCTTCATCTGCCGCGAGCATAAATGTGGGACAGAATTAGCAGCAAATTTCCTCCTCAGTCGCCTCACGCTGGCGATCGACTCTCCAGACAAAGACGGCAGCTAAAGTGTTGACAAAGAACTCTCTTAAGGGCTGTGCAAGTGCTGGTAAAAGACACTGGAGTTTACTGTCATTCAAGACATCTGAAATCCCAAATGTGATGACCTTGTCTCGGCTTGTCACCGCAGTCGCTCAGTAATGACATAAACCAGGTGTCAGAGGTTAGCGGCCAGAACGCAGCATTAGCTCTACTATGCTTGGCTTCGAGGGAACCCCCCTGAGGATCATGTGGCCCAAAGAAAAGGGTGTTACATATTTCACCAACACATCCACTCTGCATACCATTGTCTCACCGCGGTCCTTCACCCTTTGGCCTCGGTCCCTTCTGTGCGAGTGTGTACGGCATGACGGAGGTGGTTCACTATGTGCCACAGACTTTATAAGCACTGGCAGGTCTCTCCATATTTATTCTCCCCTGACAGTGACCTTGCTGCGCTGTCTCCACACTGTCTCCACCCCCTACGTCTGAATGCCAGCGCTGTCAATCAAACAGCCTCCTCGCTACCCCCCCTCCAGCGCCACCTTAGGGACTATTCTAATGAGGCGCATGTTGGCATTATGGGACAAAAGGCTGCCTGTGAGACTGTTTCATACAAGGGCAGTCATTACGATGTGTGTGGGGAGAAAATAGAGACAGTGATAGCGACTTCAGTCCTGCTGTTAGGTAGATAAGCTGAAGAAAAAAGATTTTGCTTTGTTTCTCGGTGGTAGCGCAATATGGAGCATAATAAGAGGGCTGGATATTTTTGGATTGAACACCTGAACGAAAACAATGCCTCCTTCAATCAATACCTTATTTCATGAGATGGGTTTTTCTGCAAAACCTTTTTTTTTTCATTTAGTAAATGGAGTTCTCAATTGTTCAATCTAAACACAGGAGCGATGTCGGAATAAAATCAAATATAAAACTGGCTGAATTTTGAGTTAAATCAGGAACTATCTGCTCTCGGTAGTTGACAGTTTTTAATACTCGATGACACAGTTTGAAGCTGCAACTAACGATTATTTTCACCAATTATTAATCTCTTCATCTCTTAATTTACCATCTACAAAATGTTGGCCTGGGAAGGCAATGGCATAAATGACATAGGGCAGGTATGCCTTCACCCACCTGGGAATAAAAATATCATGGTAAGCATTTTAGGCCGTATCCAGCTGGTAGAACTGCGCAAATTTCACCTGCATACTCATGCTGTTTATTTCTAATGGTTGTCATTGCATCTTTTTCAGCACTAACTGCAGCAACAGGAAAGGCCAGATTATCACATACAGAAATGTTGAGCTGTGGTGATGGGATGTTCTTACCAGGCTAATGAAATGGAGTGAAATATGTCCATCTAAGGTTATGTCCTTAAATGTCTTGTTTTGTCAGTTTAAAACCCAAAGATAAAAGACCCAGTTTCATATCATATAAAACATAAACATGAACAGACATAAGCAATTTTAAAAAATCATTAAAAAGAGTTGGAAATAGTTTTTCGGTCAATTGACTGATCAGATAATAGACTGCAGCTCTATCAGTCATCATTGATATTCAGACCTGCAGCTGAACCTTTACCTCACATGTCCATCGTTTCGATCCAAAGTTCAATTTGTTGTCACTTTGTCTCCTCTAAGACTCAATTTCTGCTGCCAAACATTGTTTGTGGAGACTTGGCACGAGTTTGAGGATCTGCAGGAACAAACAGTGAGACAGCATTGCCAGCTGTTTGCAGTCCAGGCATACAGAGGAACAAGCTTCCCGGGAATTAGCGGTCACACGGGTATTCTCCAACACACACATACACACACACACCTTCCCCTCACAGTAAACTCTGAGGAAGACAATCAAAGAGGATTTACAGTTGCAGTGTCAAACCGGCTTCCCATTTCCTCTTTTCGGATCTTTTCATACACACACACATATACACACATCTCTCTCATGCATGCTCACACACACACACGCACCATAAACTGCATCTTAAAGGTGGTCGATCAAACATTTAATTTTCCTCCTGTGCTGACAAAGGCCTCTCACCAGTGAACAGAGACAAGCCGCTTTTATCGACTGGCGTCCAGAGGGCCCCGGCAGCTATTATAGCAGCAATGAGTGACTGGCCCAGTCAATAGACTTTCTATTAGTGGACTGCTCCCTCAGCCCCACACCAGCACACACACAGTGAGAGTGAGAGTAGGGAAGAGAGACTTGGGAGCTCTATGAAGGTCGGGGAAGGAGCAGCTTGCCCCCTGAGGGAAATGCGTTGTGTGGGAGCGAGTGTGTTAGAGAGAAAGAGGACCAGGAGTAGATCAATAAGAGGAATAAATAGGCACCGACACCAGGCTCAGATATCAGAGACAGGGAAACTAGCAGCTTCTAAATACATGGACAAGTCCTTGCTTATCACACATGCAAAAACCTATAGATTACACACAAGTAAAGGATGAATTTTACCCACCCACATGTTTACACTGCACAGTGACACATGACCTTAGCTCTTATATATAGTACGCAGTATGTGAATGTTATGGCAAGGCTTCAGTGACCTTGGTCCCGCCTGCCCGCGGCAAATTTAGACTGATCTAGATGAGCTGTGAGGTGCTCATGCTGCTTCGCTCTAACAGAGGGGGTAATAGCCAAGGCAAACACCCTCATTCAGCTCTGAGCATCTAACATAATACCACCTATCATTAATGATGCTACAGCGCTTAAACAGACGAAGATTAATCTGACAGAACAGGAGAGAGAGAGTGAGTCAAACAGGGAAGCAGCGAGGATCAGGAGCGCTTCAGACTTTGACTCAGGCGTGCAGCGGAGGTTCAGTCCATGTCGTAAAATGTATATATATATATAAATGTATCTTTGTCTTCACATCAAAATAGTGTTCTTCAGATAGGATGATTTATGAATTTTGAGGGAAATTGCTGAGTCAGTACACTCATGGGGAACACATTGTCTTGTGAGTCACTGCTAAAAATCAGCTGTTGTCATAATTTATGGAGCTGTTACAAAAAAGAGAAAATGGAAGAAGTCAACACAAACATTTTGAGAAACTATTGTACCTTAACACTGCATATCTACTGTACATATATATTGGCTATCATCCAATGTGGCTGTACTGGCTTATAATGCTGTTAGTACAGCGAGTTCCTGTGTTCTCCTCTGTGCCTCCTGTCTGTTTCTCTCTGTTTGTTTGTATGCGTGCCGCTGCTCTCCCTCCCCTGGCTCCCAATTGCTGGCAAGCGGTTTCACCTGCTCCGAGCACACCTGAAAATCATCCCACTGTAGCGACTCGTGGCTCTCCACTCGCTCTCCGCCTGATCGTTGGTGCAGCTACAGTGGTAGTTAGCTCCCTCGGCCGACTTAAATGGTGTGTTCAAGACTTCTCCGGGGCCAGCTGTGATTTTGTTGCTAACGTGTTATCTCCTGTGCCACAGATCTCGCCTGTCAACTCATCTGCTGCTCGCCACGCTCCCGACAAACAAAACTCAATTACTCTGCCTCGCCTCAACACCCATCCGCCCTCTTCACCCCTGCCTCACTCACCGGATCCACCTTAACGCCATGACATGCAACTTAAACAGAATTATCCAACACTTTCCCTTCTTTTTTTGCAGGAAATAAACTAAAACACATATTGCATCTGATCCAGACAGAACAAGGAAAACTAGTTACCCTACAACTTGACCGATTTGCCCAGTGGAATGTGATCATCATTTCAAATTACCTCGTCCTCCAAACCTCCTACACAGATGAACGCGTCCAAGAGTCTTTAACTATTTAGCGTGTGGTTGGGTCCACGCCTCGTAGCCAAAGTAGTCGCCTTGTTTTCGGCTGGCTGAGTTAATGTGCATGAGAATTACTGTCTTTTCATATCGCGTTTGAAACTCATCTGTACATGGATGCACCACTGGTGTCAGAGGACTTTCTAGCTAACTTTAGCTACTATTTTCTGCCTTCTAGGTCAACCAGAGGTCTCCAGAAAAAAACAGTATAATTGCACAGCAACACTAACTCAAATGTTGTATCAATGTTTTATCTTTTTTTAAAGCACTAATAGAGTTGCACCCGTAATCTCATTATATTTTATATATAATGACAATAAAGCTTTCTAATCTATTTCTATTCTATTGCAACTCAAGCTTAACCGATATAATCACCAACTTTAAGAAAGACATACTGGTATCTGTTGGTATATCTGTGTATTTGAAAAAAAAAAAAATTTAAACAATGTATAATGCAGAAAATGATGCTTGGTGATTTAGTAATGGTGCCATTCAGCTTCTTTTTTTATTATTAATTCATTATATTTATTAATTTCTTCATTTAAATTGTCTGACACTGAACACAAAACAATGATGTTTATTTATCTGTTTTTATTTTATTTTTTACTTAATTATTTTAGATATTTTTTATTCTTTTTTCTCTATATACAATTCTTTTATTTGAGGTAATTAGTTGTTCCTCACTTGTTTCATACTAAAGATTGTATGTACATTACCACTAAAGTCTGTGTACCTATTTTTAACATAGACAGTTATGGATAATTAAGTCACAAAGCTTAATTCAGATAAGCAATGATGATAAAAAAAAAATAATGTAAATATGCAACACAATTGAGAAGTTTTGTTAATTTTTGGAATTAAAACTTAAGGGCTGGCAACCAACACATTACTGCATGATGGGATTTTTGATACAGGGCTCTACGATTTGATGATTTGTTCCATAAAGAGGAGACGTTTTGGCTTGTCGGAGCAGGAAAGCGCAGGTGGTACTGATAGCATTAACAATGACTTCAATGTATTCAGTCAGCCATAACAGTGCGACAGTGAGCCAGCATCCCACCACAATGACCCTGAAACTAAAGCAGCTCAATGAAATCCAGCCACCAGTAATGCTTTTTCATATTCAAATGAAGTTTTTTTAAGCAGCTATTATTTACAACATCATTACAAATACATCACATATTCACTAAATGTAGGTGATTTCTTGTTAAAGCCAAAAACTTGAAGTTTTGGAAGTGTAGATGATTCAGTATTCATGCTCCATTGTGCCTCTCTATCAAAACAAATCCATTAAAAACATACGCTGAAAAGAAATGCTTCAGCAAAAAAGACAGAAAAGTCCAGGGTCATGCGCACAAATGGATGAGGAAAAATAGCCTAGGTCTTTAATAAATACATGTGAAAAATGTGTGCACGCTAAAAAAAAGCCTTGGTTAAAAAACGGGCATCTAAATCAAACATCGAGACTGAAATAAATAACTAAAAATGTTTCAGAGAAGCAGTAACTCATGACTAAAACTGGCAAAGGCTCGTCGTGATACAAAATAGATGTGAGCGTTTGGAGGAGCACAGATAGGCTGAGTCTAAAGCCTCTTGATCTTTCAGTGTTGAGACAGATGACCAAAGTCTGACCAACACTTTCAGTCTGTAGATATAAATGTCAAGGGGATTAAAATACAAAGAAACAGACTGTTGCATTTCAGACTCAATCTTTGCTCCTTCTGTGCTTTTCTGATGTGCTGCCTCTCTGTGTACGGAGCAATCAGCACACTGAGATGTGTCACTATAACAACTATTTGACAAAAAGCCCAGTTATTATCTTCTTATACTCAGAATCTTCACTTCATGTGCAGGATTCAGTGCAGGGCTGAAAAATGAAGCAGCAGCACAACAACCTTTTTCTTGACGTAATTACAATAAATATGCATTTACTTTCAGGGGCCATGTATGTTCCTTTCACACATAATCGGAGGGGGCAGCAGAGCAGCGAAGCACAAGGACGAACCAAACAGGAGCAAAATTAGGAAAGACAAAGAGGAAAAGCTTTCACTTTCACTCGAATAAGTTGTGACAGTCACCCAGAGCTCAGAAGTGTGTACATACAGCCGCACACAGGACTGAAATAACAGTACATCCCCAAAATAAAATGCAGTCATTTATCCTCCAGGGCAAAGTGTCCTCAACTAATCATATACTACGGAAATATCTGAATGTTTTAGTTACAATATATGAGAAGTTTGTGGAAATGTAATGAAGCTTTTCCCCCCGTTTGGGAAAAAAAAGGCTGAAATGAAACCTGAATAAGAGGAAAAACAAATATATAGGTTCTTGCAAGTCACCTGCTGTAGATTTCCGAAGGGACATTTTGAAGCCGGGAGTTTAGGTTTGTGCTTGTCAAAGTCTTTGTCAGATATTGGAACAAAAAAATCCATATTTGTGCGGTGCCTGAGGGGAGCTGAGGTGGGACGAATAGTAACAGATTTAGATGAATTTCAGTGAGAAATGGTGTTCTTTTAACAAGAATCTATAAAGACTATCATTAAAAGAAGACAAATTGATTTTAAGGTAAAAATGTCCAGTTGACTGTATATATAGAAGCCAAACAAAGCACAAACCAGTAATTGAAATCATCAAAATTTGTTTAATTATTAGTCAAACTAAGCTCCAACCTTAACCTTCTAGTGAGGTTATTAATAACCAAAGGAAACCACAGATTCAATCAGTTGTGATTGGTTTCCTGCACATAGTGGCTGTTCTCTTTTTGGGGCGTAAACTTACAAAGGGACTCAGGTGTTCCACGGCTGCTTGTTAGCACAGAAAAGTACAAGGTAGTTATGGTAGTTTTTATTAAATTAGCAAAATAAAAGGACTACAATCTGCCTAAAACCACGCCCCCAAATTACAAGGATGTACTTATATAATTGGAGACAGCGGATATAATTGTTCAATCACCAAACCATACACCAGAGTCTCATCCCACGGTCAGGAATACTCCCAGAGGAAGGCATCTGATCGATGTCCATATCAGATAATGGAAGTAGACAAAGGAATTCCTGGTATTGGGATAAGACTCCGGAGAATGGTTGGGAAATTGAACTATCCACAACTGGGTAAGTGCATCGATTTGTTTGTATCTCCGAAAAACAACCACAAAAGCTCCAGCATCCTCAACACAGACGTACTGTCACATAGTTCCAGTTCACGAGTTACAGCTTTGTTTGTCTCATACATTTAAAGCTACATTTCAACAGAACTGTGATAATGGAAGAATGAGAATATTTATATTTCCATGCCCAGATCGTCACCCGTGCTTTTGTGTGCAGTACACGGGAGCCTGGATTAACTCTGGTCTCAGAGGGGTAAATACAGCCGTGTTAATCTGCTGAGGAGTTTGGTGCCGTCTTTGTATTCAGCTGAGTACAATAGTGCCAATCGGACGACCAAACTCAGGAGTTTAAAGTGAGAAAGCTACATGGGAAATAAAAAGACAGCTGATATCTCAACACCTGACAACGGAGAAGAGTTTCTGTTTCTGGGGGAAGCATGAAAATTAACACAACTTTTTGTTTGTTTTGTTCATTCAAGTTGCATTACTGAAGCACAAGCAGACTGGTATAGTGGTAGACAAACACACACACTGCTGCAAAGGCATACACACTGAAATGCTGATGGCAGGTACACACTTGTAAAAGACAACACTTAGGGAAGTGGTGTGATTGTCAGGACTTAAAATATTGAGACGGAATTCACACACACCCATTCACAAGAACAAATCACACCGTTTCAAACACTTACAAACACAAAGCAGCTATACAATTTCTGCAGAAGTGACGGAGAATAATTGTTTTGTTGTCAGTATATTTATAAGCATGCTACGGAGAAAGACGGAAGGTGTCTGAGCTCTCTTTCTCCTTCTTTCTCACATAAACACTCTTTCATTCCACAACTCTTTTACTTTCCGTGCGTATTCCTGCAGGCGAAGACATTAGCAGCAACCTTCTGACAGCTTAATCATGCGTCACAAAATTGTGACAGAATCAAATTAGAGAGACAAGTCGGGAACAGTGACTTCACAGTGCTTTTCAACATGTCAGTTCCTTACGCTTCATTAACACAGGTAGCTAAGCACGCACACATTATACACACACTTTCATCCCTCACTTTTTCTTTCAGTGTGTGCAGTTTGTGGCATGCTATGTCAAGGATGGTGAACCCATCCCTTTAGAAAACAAGTATGTTGGGTTTTTTAGGGTCATTTAATGAGTTTTGACACTGATTTCTGACCAGCATGTCACGATAGACTTATGATTTTAAACATAAATTTAAAAAAAGGCAGAATATATGGATAAATCAAGGAAATAACTATAATATGGGATCCCTAGCAGCCCGATGGGTAATGGCAAATTCCAGATGCTCTTGCGGGCACAATGTCATCCCACAGCACACCTCATCACTTTCTCTTTTTAGCTCGATGCAGAAAAGAACAATTCTTCCTGCTAGTTTTTGCAGGGTCATCATTTCAAATGCAAAGTCAGCTCAAATAAGACAGAGCAGAAAATCAAATTCAACTACTTAATTTTCAACTATTTTTTGTTGCAAGATAAAATAAAACCCAGACGCTGCTGCAGACAGTGCAAACCTTTACAATGAAATAGGTCATTTGTTGCGATAACACATGAGCTTTTTCTGATACGCTGCCCTGTGGCAACCTTATGAACTAAAAGTGAACAGGGAATAGATGAGCATCATGTTTTAAGAAAGCAGTGTGAATAGCTGACAGATTTTACAAGGAGACACACACTCAGTGTTCCACAGTGTGCCGATTAGTGCGATTGTTTTGTTTTTCAGAATTTTAAAGCTGACTTGACAAGATGAAGATGTTTAATATGTCAAGAAAACAAACATATAAAGTAATTATCTTATACAGGGATTAGAGGGCTGGACGTATCCCAGCATGCAGCTGTGTGATAGACAACAACAAAGTACAACCTGAACAGATTCCCAGTATAACTCACACGATGCATGCACACTCACAACTACAGTATTTTGGCTTTAAATTCACTTAAAGTGCATGTGTTTAGACTGAGCGAGGAACGTAAAGCACTCTGATGAATCTGATGCAGACTCGAGGGAAAACTCCCAAATTCCCCAGAGAACCCTCCCCCTCCCTGTCTCATCAGTATCAAATGATAGTAAAATCATCAGCCAGGATACCAATTTAATTTACAGTATGTTCATTAAAGCAGGCGCAGGTACGAAAATGAAATCACAGTTTACTTTTCTTTCTAAGGGACATGAACCCTGTTCTCCAGGGTGAAAATCTGACGTTTGTTCAGCCCATCCACCTCCCCTCCCTCCTGACTCTTGCACGATTTCTACCATTAGTCTGCTTCTTTCATTAGAAAGGCCTGCATGAACAGGATGAACGACGACAGCAGGTATTTAAATGTTCATAAAGGCCTGGCTGTTGTTTTGAAACTGTGAAGCCGTCCTTTAATCCAGCTGATTAATCATCACTTTGTGTGCATGCTGCACTGAGGTCGGCGTCCAGTACTCGTGCTGTGCTCATTGATGTGTCTGCATGTATGTGCACCGCGCAGCAAAGACTAACTGATGAGACAGCTGAGCCCACCCACTGCTCGATCATATCCGCTATTTGCCATTAAGTGCAGTGACAAGGACGCGCGGACGACCTGAAAAATTAAAACAACTGCCAAACTGAGAGGTGTCATGGAAATTAATGTGGTTAATGACAGTTTCACAGGAACACAAGAACACAGGAGAGTGCACATTTAAGCCCTGAGTGCAGCACCGTGGAGCCCTTTCCTGAGCTCAGCTGTGACCGCAGCACTACTAACCACACTGTCAGTGCTGCTCAGAGAGGCAGAGCGCACCATCACTAATCGGAAATAACACCTCAGCAGCTCTCTCATTATGGGAAACTAGTGGCAGTTGTACCCTGCTCGGGAAGGTTGGGGATAATTGTTATGGGTTTGGGGGTAATCCTTGTGCTTTTGAGACTATTTCCAAACCCCCCGATTGGCTTGGCAAAGAGATGGAGACACTGTGAGCAGCAGGGATTGTGTGCTAGTCTGGAAAAGAGGGCGAGAAGTAGAGGACAGGGAGGAAGAGAGAGAGAGAGGGATGAAGCATGGGCTGCAGAAGAAAGAAAGAAAGCGGGAATCTTCGAGAGAGGTGGAATAACGGGAGGATGAGGCATCAGCCAGATGGAAGGGAGAAAGAAGAAAGAGAGATATGAACAGGAAGAGGGAGCATGTGCCATACATGCACGTGCCAGTGCATGTGAAGTGTGTGCATCTGCGCTCGCTTGCCTGCTCTAGTGTGTGTGTGCACCAGACTGAGTAAGCCTCCCTTTATTTGCTGTAAGGATTAAGAGGACAGCTCCAACACATGCACATTCTCGGGCTTAACGCGGTGCCAGACTCTGAAGCACACTCACAACTGTGGGTGTGTGAAAAAGCTGTGCACACACACACACGCACCCGGCTGCAGAAATGACGAGCACATTCAACAACTCTCGCTGAAGGCTCCACCGCAGGATCAGAACGTGAAGACAAAGACCGTTTAATACACGGAGTGGGACGATTTGAAGGCCGAGACATACTGTTGACACTTCAAGTAGGGCTGCGATGTGATTAGCATTGGTCTCCTGCGGAAATTTCATATCTCTAATTTTGAAATTGGGGGCTGTTGAGCCAAGTTTCTTCCATCATCTGATTCTGCGTCTCCCTGAGGCAGAGCCATGTGCTCCTGCATGAGGAAGCTTAACCCAGTATGGTCACGCAGGTCAAACACTATCATACCAATTCCCTGGGTTTGAGTAGCTGCTAATCTCAGCTGGCTCGGGACTGGATTATCCAATTAAAAAACGCTGACCCCTGAAACGACCCACTCCGCAACAAGCACAGAGGCACATACGACTGCCACTATGCAGATAAAAGGACCAGGATTGGATTTTGGGGGTAACAGGTAGATATTGGCAAGATTTTTCAGGTAATTACTTTCTGCAGCATGTTGGATATAAAGTGAGTGAAACTGCTTCTGAATTTATTGAATAAAAAGATTCTTTTCCTTTAGTCTCAGTCATCTCTTGGCTGTAAAACACTCACTGATTGAATTACAGAGCCAATCGCACAGCCAAATGCCAGAACTTCATCCCAGTTTTTAAACTTAAGTTTAACACACAAGTTTCAAAAACATGAAACATTGAGAGCTGAGATGGGTTGTTGATGAATCAAACTGTATAAACAATGGGAATAAATCTGCAACTAATTTGATGATTGATTCATTGACTCCAGCTGCTTTAAGCTAAACATCTGGGCTAGTTCCTTCATTTAATTATATTAAATAGGGTGTAAGAAAAGATTGATACACATGAGTACAGCCCGCCCGTAATGGGATTTTTTAGACAGATGGCGATACTGATTTTGGATGAGGGAAATTCACTGATAACCTATATGGTGGCTGATACAGTAAAAATAGACCTTTTTCTATGTGGATTGTACACAG
>CAFUXE010000620.1:456958-478334 GCA_903364295.1 Serranus cabrilla
TTTAGTGATTTACGTTAAAAACTCAACACTGACATTTGATTTCACACAGGACATGAACAGCAGCTTATTAAGCCACGGATTTGGCATACGACAATTTCCACAGTGAAACATCACAATGGACGATAACATCTTCTGCATGACTCATCCAAACTGATCAAATCACAAAACCTGCTACAGGAGCTAATGTCATCGTTATGAATAAAAGGACGCCTGTCATCTCGACAATCGTGATCATCTTTCATCAAAAAATCTGAGTTCATTTCATGGATTTAAGAAAAGTGCATTCATAAAAGTTCCCTTCTACATTTGACTCATTCAGATTTTATTTTCTAAAAAAAGTGGCAGCCCTATTGTCCAGCTTCAGCTGCACCTGCAAAACCAATCTGCCCACAAGAGTTGCTTTGTGAGAATGAGACAATGTCAGTGTCACCTTGACATGGTTGGGCTTTTTAGATAATGATGACTAGCAGCAGTGATGGCTACTTAGAGCAGACGGATTTGAAGGCAAAAAACACAAGATCACACAAGAATAGCTTCAGTGGTGTGAAGAATACTGCCAAATGACACATTACTACTGTGCACAGTATACCATCATATAGCCCGACACAATGGGAGAAAGCACTACTCCCTCAAAACATAATTGCAGTTTATTTGCAGGGTAACGTCATCTTTAGGAGACCAGGATGGACCAACAGGTGCCAGAAGAGTTCAGCCGCCCTGAAAGCGTGCGTGAACACCATGGGAATGTGGACGGAAGCTCGTGTCAGAATGACACAACTGTTCTCTCTCCATCCTCATCGCTCTCTCTCTCTCTCTCACTCTCTCTCAAAGAAAGCTCTCTATAGTCATGAATATTTCATTTTCATACTTCTGAAAAAGAGAAGTGTGCCGTTTGTACTTCCGCTGCTCTGCATACTAACGAGAAGCTCTTCCCTTTTCGGGGGGAAAAAAATCATCCTGTGAAGTGAATGGATGTGATGAGGAATGAGGATGAGGGATGGAGTGAGGGAGAGAGGCCAGCGGAGCCTCATCAGTGAAATCAAATTTGCGCTCTGTACCACTGATTGAACAACTTTGCAGCATTAATCTCACTTTATTGTAAAAGGTAACCCTGAGTGAAGGCCTGTCCTGGTTTTTAGATGAAAACTCACACCTCGTAAATCTCCAAAGCTGCGAACAGTCTGCTCGGCTTGGATTGGGGTCACGGCCTGTCTGTGTCATGCACAAGGACACGGATTTCTGTTTTTGTTACCTGACGGCCATGCTTAAAGTCAAAATCAGGGAGAGGTTTAGCTTTAAAGTGATGAACAAATGCTGGCCCAAACTGTGGAGTGAATGAATGCTATGTCAAGAAAATTGAAGCTTTAACCCAGAGTAAATTCTGCCTTACAGCACAGCATTGATTGGTTACGATCTTGAGGTCAAACTGATGCTTTTACATGAGGCAAAACTATAACTAAACCAGAAGTGCAAAACCTTGAATGTAGAAGATTGAGGATATGATTTCCCATGTCTGTGGAAGTCCATCATGGATTTTATTAAAATCATAAAGTTAACTTGAAATGAAAATGTAACTCCACAAGAGCATAATTTTTCCAATATGTATGTGTTCTTTTTAAGCAAATCTAAAATTATATGATCCAATTGGTTTTTATATTTTCACAGTGAACAATATTTAAATATTACTTACTTACTTACTAGCATTCAACCTGTCATTTTCAAAGACTTAACCTGCAAATTGGATATATGCATTTTCATTTACATTTTTACTCAAATAAAACACACATTTGTGGGAGACTATCAGGCTATGGTGGAATCACATTTTCAGATTTACATTATCATTCATTATCATGGTAATAAATGGGCTTCCACAGTCCCCCTGGACTTCATTCTCACACCATCTTTCTATCATTCACTCCATCATTTAAGCCTTTTTTCCCCTCTAAATGATGTCCTTTTTTTCTTTTGCTTTTAGTCTTTTTATCTCTTCAATCTGCCTCTTTTCCTTGTACACTTTTCTTGCAAAGCGCTCATCCTATTTCAGACGTATTAAGAGCGTGATTCATAAAACATCCAAGGACATCCCCAAGTGTGTGCGTGTGTCCAAGGAGAAGACCAGCATGGTTCTGCTGAGGCCTAAATCTGTCTCTAACTCTTAATTAAACCCTGGGCTCCAGTGGCCCTAACTTATTAAAGACCCAGCATATGCAACACACACACACACACACACACATAGAGATAGGCCCGATGTACTCACACACTTCCTTTAAGCTCACAACATCCCACCTTTAAGCTACCAATGATTTAATGCATCTCAATATTTCACCTTCTGCTGCTGCTTAGTGACCCACTTGCAGAGAAATAAATTATTTCCTGGACTCTTTTAGCACTCACTCAAACATACTGATGGAGATTCTGCAGGACAGCTCGTAAGAGGAGTTTACAGTGTTAATGTAAGCTGTAAGCTTTATTCCAGCACGCAGTTAGGAAACCGTCGGAGAAGTTCAAAGACACAGAACAATAATGAAAATAGGATTAGGGAGAAGCAATGCCACTTAGATACTTTTCTTCAGCAAAATAAATTTACCGCCACGCCTGACAACCAGGTCACCAAAGGCAAAAGCTTTTTTCAGACAACCACAACTCAAAAGCCATTAAGGTAAATCACGACCGCAGGGATACTCACTTACAGATGACCCCAACTCACAGGAGACACTTTTATTCAGTGCCCTACTAAATCCACCCACAGGAGACAGACATAATGGATCTACTGTCATACACTGTACATTCAATACATTTTCCCTCTGGTGTAACAGTGACACAGCATGTCAAAATATCCACATCCTCACATATATCATCAATCCCCAGCAGCAAAACATCAATATGCAATCAAATATTATTATAGATTCCACCAATCGAAACACAGATCCCCATAAGACTGCAGTCTGTCATGAACAGTGGTGGGATGTAACTAAGTACATCTATTCAAGTACAAGTTTGAGGTACTTGAGTATTTTCATTTTATGTACGTCTACTCCACTTCATTTTGACGTAAATATTCTAGGTTTTACTCCACTGCATTTAGCTTTAGTTGCTTTTCAGGATGAGATTTAAAATAAAAAAAACATGACCAATTTATAATTATTATTAGAAATAAAAGAAGCACACACAGTATGTTAAGTAGTTAAAATAAGAAAGAAAATTTAAATGTTGCCTCCATAAATGATTCAATAATAATCAAATAACATATTTGGAAAAGATAAAACAGGACTTGTAATGGAGTCATATCACAGTGTAGAATTAGTACTTTTAATTAAATAAGGCATCTAAATACTTTGTCCACCACTGCTCATGAAGAACTTTTATTCAACAAGATGAAGACCTATTTAATCCTAAATTATCCAGGAGAAAGATATCATAATAATAAAGTAAAATCACTGAGTGCCCAGGATTTAATAAGCAAGATTCTGCTGCAGTGCAGCATCAAAGTAAAGGCCATCATTTAGTCCACACCACAAACTCAAACACCATAAAGTTGTTGACATCGCAGCTGACACTCACACAGCCTACCAATCTGTAAGGCATTTATCGACTTTTTCAAAGCTCATAAAACCAGCAAAGCACATTAACACACAGCAACAGAGGGAGCAAACTTACCTGAGTTCAGGTGTTTGTTGGGTTGAACGTTACGGCGTCGCTGTCAGCGGCTCAGTCTCGGTGGCGTCGCTGTCACCATCCTCCTCCGTGTTAACTGTCAGTCACGTAGTTGTTTCTTCGTTATTTACTTCTTTTTCTTACAATTAGCGAGTGTATATTCCTCCTTGTTGAGTTTGTTTGGCCCGCGCCACCTGAAACGAACCGGAACTAGCTGTGTGCAGCAGCGCCACCCTTCAGTGTCAAAGTAAAAGCTGATATCTCGATATTTTTTTTTAACCTTTATTTAAAATCAATCATCAATTCAGTCAGACAATCAGCAGCAAGACTTCCATTTAGTAAATTAAGTAATAAAATAATTAACTTGGGAGCACAGTCTCAATTTAATTAGCTTCTTCCATTTTACTCTTGAAGGTTTACTTCAGGAAATGTGCACTTATGAATGTAAAACTATGCAAAAAAAGAAACGTGATGAGATTGATTAGGAAATAAACTTTTTCATAGGCATTTATTTTGTTGAACTATTAAAAGAAACACATTTTCCAGTCGAAGTTCACTATAAGATACTATTATCTAAGCTAAATCTACACACTACCACAGTTTACTGATATTTATTTTCAAAACAAATAGTTTTGGACAAAGCAAAAGAATATTTAACATTTCAGTTGAGCTGCCTCTACAAGCAGGAAATGTATTGACTTATTTTGGCATTTTCATGCTTTATTCAATAGCGATAGAGAGAATGGATGGGAGGACATGCAGAAAAGGGACCTGGGGCCAGATTCAAACCCAGGTCTGCTGGGACAAGAACTCAGATTTAGTGGTTTGTGCTCTACCTGTGAGCCACCGGGACACCCAGGCTAAATTATTTTTACAGAATCAGATTTCAAAGGGAAGTGTGTGTCAGTCTTAGCATTGACAGTTTGCACCACATGTTAAAAAAAAGTCCACAGAAATTTGAGTTTAAATGTATTGTGCAACCCCCCATGGACTCATCAATAATAACTCAGCTCATTTTAAAAGCCGAGCTCCAATCTCCATTCCAGGAATAACACAAACACATTTTAGTATTCATTAAACTTCTGACAGAATTGCCAGCTCCCTGTTGAATTCCACTTCTCAATTTAAAATCAGAGTCTCCAGAGAGAGCGGGGCAGCAGGAGGGAGAACAGAGGCGACGGAGAGACAAGAGATGGGTCCAAAGGGGAAATTGACAGACTCAAAGATGAATCATCTTTACACCGTGAATGAATTGGCCATTTAGCTCCATGTGTGTGTGTGTATGTGTGTGTGTGTTGAGTGGAGAGGTTGTTTGTGTCTTTATGTGTGTGTGTGTCATGCCAGTGCTAGAGGAGACAGGAGCATTTGCCCTGTGACGAGGCCGTGCAGATTGGTGTGAAGTGAGAAGCCAGTTCAGATCTGCGTAGCAGCACTGTGCATGTCACATTGGATCTGATGGCACTGAGTTAAAGGGGAAACAGCGGGGCCGTCACATTTAACAGCCCCTCTGTTCTGCTGATGACGAGGGAGGAACGAGTCCAGCGGCGCCCTCTGTAAACTCGGACGAGCCAGAGGTATGAACCTCCAGAGCTGCACACAACAAGGTGAAAGAGACCAAAGTCATGGAAAATAACACTGCTGTGGTGGAAAGTAACTGTTCAGCTGCTCAATTAGTGTCCTGAAAGGCACAACGAGTAGGATTTTCTCTTTTCTTTTCATTTTGCGGTGCTCAGGATGCTTCTAGGAGTGGCCTGGTTGTTAAAAGTGCTAAAAGATCAATTTCAAAAATGAATACTAATGTATAAATATCATACCATCACATATTAATTCAACATATTTAACAAAAAAGTATTCAACCCCAAATCCCAACTCCCATTCTCCCCTTAACTAGCCCATCACTATACCCACCCAGGACAGCTGTCTTGTACATGTAATTTAAATCTTTTCATTTTTTTATTTTGCCTTTGACATATAACTGCCTAACCCAGCTTTTAGATATTATATACAAAATATAGCTCCTCCTCACCCAACTACAACAGCACAATGCTGATAATATGCATCTGTCATCTGTTCAATAGTCTAATATGCATAACAGTGGTATGGGAGTACTTTTGGTATAGTTTCCTGATAATAATTCTATATTTTCACTTCACGATTTCCTCCAGGCACCCAAGAATATTATCCTTTGAATAATATTTTGTGATGTGTTTTTCCATTTAAAAAAAAAGTTCAATAAAAAGAACATCCACTCCTCCCTCTTTCCACAATCTACCTAATTTTTCATTTCAGGTTAAAATAAATCAGCTGAGAGATAAATGTACATCTTCAATATTTATTGCAGGCTCACCAGTCAAAAATGCAAGGCTGGGAAATTATGATGCAATTATGTGAAAGCTCACAGCTGTCAATCATACTGTACCTCTGACAGTGAGAAAAAGAGATTGAGTCGGAGTTGGAGAGAGAGAGAGCGAGACAGAGAGAGAAACTGATCAAAGAGGCATAATGGAAGAAGATGGAGGGGCGGAGGGGCGGAGGAGAGCATCGGTTGTTGTGCTGACTATTCAGATATGTATGGTGGAAAGCAACAGAGTGTGAGTCTGAAATGAGGCTGTGCTGTAACGCATTCTTGTGAAAAGAGGCCACCGGCTCTGCTGTGCTGGTGTCATTGATCAGGCTTGAGGACTCAACATCACTCTGATAGTATTAGGATTAACTGAGCTTCCAGAAACTCTGTTTTATAAGCATCCTTCACAACTAAACTGTCAGTATCCAGCCCTCGACCTTGTTGTGTTTTGTTGTGTCCTCTTGTTTTGCTGCTGGCTGCATCCCTCTCTCTGATTAAACAAAGTTGTGAATGAATGGCGGCAGCTCTTGCGAGCGAGCTAATGAGGGAAAAAGTTCAGTATTCATGTTTGCTTGACGACCCGTGGTGCTGCGTGCCCCTCGTCCATCACTTGACGACATCACAGCCACTACACAGATGGGGAGGACATTGAGATTTCCTGCTCTGCCCAAAAAAACCTCCCAGAAACCCTGGAGATTTAATTAATCTTCATTTCCCTCCTGCTAGTCTGTGCCGTGTCCCCATCTCTCTCCGCAGCATCACCTCTCTCCATCTCTGGAATGAAACCTCAAGTGGAAACCGTCCTGCTGAGTGAGGTTGACACACTGTGCGTGTTTGTGTGAAAAAGAACCAGCCTGCGTGTACGCATGAGCAAACTGGTGGATTCACATCACTGACGTTGTGAACATGAGCCATGAGTGTTAAGGAGTCATTTAAACCCACTTCTCAGGCAGAATTACTATCCTGGATCCAATTCAAGAACACGAGGACGTTGTGTGCTCAGAGAAGGAGAGAAACTAAACCTGGGAGGAAGTTATTAGTCCTTGCTAACATAAATAGCACCTGTCATCTGAGCGCAAGGGTTTAGTCACAACATCAATATGCATGTAGGTCTCAGTGGCTCGCAGCATCCCACCGCATTAACTATGAGAACAAGCACAGAGCACAAGAACAAGTCACCCCTCCTCGTGTCAAACCTCCTGACCTTTCACCTGCACTTTTCTCACCACTACCCACCTGAGATCCTAAAATATCCACCACATGTGATTTACATCCTCTGGCTTCTCCCCTGCATCCATCTCTCCGGCCTCTCGGCCTGTCGTTGCCGTCTCCAGCGTGGAAGCAGACTGAATAATTGAACAGCGAACAGAAGATTCATGAAAAGATTGGCTGCCAGAGCGCTCCGGGGGCCCGATGCTCAACACAAATCTCCAAAAACTGTGAGAGAAAGCAACAAACTCATCCATATTTACTGTCTCATCCCATCACTGTACACTCGGGGAAGGAGAAGGCTCAGCGGTTCAATGTATGACGTTCCAGGTGAGCCAAAATAAGAATGTGGTGCCGAAGTGATGTTCAAACGGCTGATAGCAGTGGGCCACTGCCTTTAAAAAACCCTGAAAGAAGCAGGGTGATGGATTTAGTGGCACCTAGCAGTGAGGAAGGAGAATGCAACCAAATGTATACCCGGAGAACTACCTCTCTAGAGTCTTGTGAGTCAGTGCAACATGGAAGAGGAACTCCTCTGCATGCAGTTATGAAGAGCTCATTCTCAGGTAAAGAAACAGAATTCTTAGCTCATTATACACCATCATACACCATGGTACATGTCTTAAAACAACTCAATGTAAGTTTTTATATAACATGAAACAGCGATTTCCTCGGTGAATGTGTTTGTATGAGACATCCATCCACCCTGAACTCCTCCCTGTGTGGACTTTTTCGCTCTTTATACGACATCACCTGACTTTCTCCTTTACTCGTGCCATACATTCTAAGGCCACCCAACAGAAAACACAAATATCAGTCCTATATTAGCTGCCTGCACAGATGACCTTTACGACCTTTTGGGGATAAAGTCTGGCTGTGATAGAACTGCTTTATGCAAATATCTATGGAGACGGACAACTAATTATAACTGACTAATTGAAATAAAAACAGTCTTCCTGTTTTGTCATTTTTTCTCAAATGAAAACACATGACAACAATGTATCCTGTAGCTGTATTTTCAATTGGACTAATGCTTTAATTATAGAAAATTGACTGAAATGGAAATTTTCTAAAAATGCCTCTGGCAGAAGGAGGTTGATCAGAGAAACATATAATATTTATAACCACATTGACCAGTGCAGGAAAAAAGATGCATGCAAAAAGTTTGCAAACAAAATCAATGTCAGCTTGATTCTTAGTTTGCTCTGGTGAGAGATGCACAAAGAAAGCAGTGATTATAAGAGAGAGGGGCTGAGAAAAAGGGGGGGCAGTATGTAGAGAGAGGGCAAACATCTTGCCATCCATTAGCTGATATAGCTATTCCCCTCCTCTCTCCTCCCCACTGTTTATACCCACGATCAAAGTTCGGCCCCCTGAGTCTAATCCACAGCCACAAAGGCCCGGGCACACATGGCGTGAAAAACCAGATCAACGCGCTGAGCTTCAGCCAGTTTCTTCTGAAGATTCACAGGGTTTAATGAAGCACAGTCAGAGCATTAAATCACTCACATGCACATACGCATACACTTACACTAATGTGTGGTACAGCTGCATCTTTCAGTATAATTAGAGCAGATCTGGTGTGAAACGCCACAGCAAAGGAAAGGTGTCATGACAGGAATTGAAGAGGGGAGAAACGTGGGGAGACAAGCTGGAGCGGTGACAGTCATTTGATATCTTGGCTTTGAATCTGCAAGTGTGAAGTCACTCAGACAGAGATACTATAAAACCAGCTCGCTGCCAAAGCTTAACTGCGTGTGTGTGTATTTCTAAGTTTGTAACATTGTGAAACATCCTTAAAGGTCACACTTGTGTTATTTTAAGTAGGTGAGCGCAGTGGTGATGCAGATGTTAGTATAATGTGTTCATAAACACAATATTGCTTGTGATGGGATCAAACTGGTCATGACCCAAATCTTGTGCAATGGAACACATGTCAAAATGGATCATGTATGAGCTGCTAGGTGGATTTGGCTCCGAGGAGACTGACAGTATGAATCATTTCTGTGCATTTTTGTTACCTCGTTGGGACCTGGGGCCACACAGCAAGAGGGTTTAGGGCTTGAATCTGACTTGGGGGCCTTCTGTGTGGAGTTTGCATGTCCAGGATGCACCCGCCTCCTGCACACAGTCAGCTGGGACTGGCTCCAATAATGAATGAATATATACACATACACACCTATACCAATAATGACCTTGTTTTGTGATTCCAGTTGGGCTGAATACACTCTGCTAGTTTGAAGACGTTTTCATTTTTAATGAATAATGCTCTAAATCCATGATTCCCAGTTTCCAGGGGGTGCAGGGAAAGATTACGGGACATGTCATTTCTGTAATTGTGTTCTGCTCATCAGCCGCCTACTTGTTAGTGCCTGAAAGAGGCCATCAGTCGCATACTATTGTGTTTCACAGGGCAATTCAAAAACATTCAATAAGCATCACAAAAGGTTTTTCTTTGTGGGTTTGACTGACTGAATTGAAAGTGATTGGATTTTCGAACGTCTCTGCAATAGGGGAATCTGATTACTTTTTAGAAGCAAAATAAATTCTAGTGCTGTTTGGAGTGAGGCGGGGGCGCAGTTATTGCTTGAGTTGGTCTGAACACAATAAAGAGACATTTTCACAAAAAAGTCAAATAAACACTGCAAACCTCTTCAGGGCTGAAGTGAATAGAGATGAGAGAAGGTGATAAGTGCTCGTGGTGAAAAGCCGCTAACCTTGAAATCACTGTGAGATGACAGCCACTCCCCCTCACCTTTTCAGTCCTCGTCTCACACTGTACATCTCCTGCAAACGTCCTGATATCTGAGTCTAATCATTGATTAATGCAGCTCACTAAGAGCTACAGAAGAATAAAGTAATAGTCATAATTAATGCAAGGATCCATTAGGGCCATCTTAAAGTGTCATAACCAAGATATCCGATGCATTAAATCAGTCCAACCAGAGTTGATGTAAGTTGAACTGGGACGTGACCTACTCTCTTTCATTAAATGAAAAAACTTTCCTCTGACCCCTGAAGATCTAAATCCTGATGAAGCTAACAGCAGATTTTCTAACAAGGCTGCTCAGTTCAGCTGACAGTCATTTATTGCACTGACCACTTTTTTTCTCTCCCCATAACACATCAGTCCACTCACAACCAATTACATGTATTGCATGTGACATTCTGCCAACCTAGGCCCTTTACTGTTGTTTAAAAGCCATTTTTGGCACCACCACCCACTTGTCTTCTACACCACATCTCAAATAAGTTCTCTTCCTCAAAGTGACAATGCCTGCGGGGAACTGTGTTCAGACATATTTGCGTTTGTAGCATTTGAATTAGCCTCTTTGAAGAGAGTAATGTGAATGCAAAGTGATGGGGAAGGAGACGTCTGCAAAGGTGCAGGGATTTATCTGCCACACACGTTCTTTGTGTCCTCGCATCGGATCGGGGAGGGTTAGAGGGCTTCGGGGGTCTTTTTCCATTAAGGATCTCATTCGTTTTAGCCCGCCGTCACGTTTCTCCCTGGGAGCTACAGAGCGACTTCAAAGCTGGTGGTGGAAACAGACTTAACCAGGTTCTATTCTTGGGCCTCTATCCTTTTAAGTGCTGGCTTATCACGTCAAACAAAACACACTCACACTCAAGTATTTTGCTCTTGTTCTTATTTCTGAAATTAGTCTGTGACAAGCAGAACGTTCATTATTACACCTTGGGACACAACAGGAGCCATCGCTGTGAAGCTGTATGTGGGCACAGCGGTGGTTTAAGCTAAATGTTAGCATCAGCATGCTAACAAAGCGGAAGCAAAGAAAGAATGAAGGGAAATAGTATGAAAACCAACCATGTCTGTGTAGAGAGTAGGTTGGGGTTGATTGCAGGGCAAAAACAAACACTGGAGTCAACAAAATGTACATTAACTGCAGTTACCTACTTAATTTAACCAAAACCATGATCTTTTCTGAAGCCTAACTGAATAGTTTTTTAGTCTAAAATTTCACAACATTAACCGTGTGTTTAAACTGCAAAGGTTACATTTTGGTGTGAAGATATGTTGATCTCCTGACTTGATCTCTGCCAATGGTAGGGGCACTAAATGTATTAGAGTGTAGGGACAAATTACCTATATGTGGTCTTATAGGTTGGGAGACTTGCAATGCATCCAACAATATATATATTAAAATAATTACATTTCATTCAAAACTATTGATGTTAATCTCACTTTGGTGGCCCAATGGTGGTAATCACACAGTGTTTACACCTGCTATGTGTTTATAAACCTTTTTATTCCCCACAACAGCTCAGAATGATCATAATTTATTCCTTGAAACCACTTAAAAAGCCTGACAACACCCTCTCTTTCTCATTTGTCCTTTTCTAAAATTTTGTTCTCATTTTTCCCGTAAAAAAAAAAAAAAGTTCCAAACTTGCCTGTGTGTGAGTTTTGTCCATGTAAATATGCTCTTTCAGTGGCATATCTAAGAGCTGAAGCTCCTGGGTATACTACAGAGGGATTATGAGATGACAATGATGCGGTTAATCTTTGTTCTTTCTTCGTTTTTTTCTTCTTTTTTTTTATGTTTGTCATTTTTAATGTACTCGTGACTTTGATGTTTGGACCAGGATGGGGATGTTTAAAGTGTGGGCCAGACATAAATATCTGATGCACTGGTCCCATGCTCTGTCAGATGGTGTGCAGAAATTCTTTAGGGGGAAAAGCAGGATAGATGAAAAACAGAAATCTCTGAGGAGCTGCTTTTTATGTTCTCCATTCTGTTTCCATAAAAATATATTGCTAAAAGAAGAAGAAGGAGAAGCATTGAAAATGAGCCACCCACTATATCATATTCGTCTGCCAGTAAGCACTTTCAGATTCAACTATTCAGCACCACTGTTCCCTCTAAAAGAGACCTAAATCACCACAGCCACTGGACCACTGCAGGGCTGTTTCAGACTCACAACAGTTCATATTTATGTTTGGGTGAATTTGTGTCACTTTGTGGGTTGCATGCAAGCATCCCTATACTGTATGTGCGTTACAAACTATCCCCATCCCTGAGGTTTTTTTTGTAGCTGTGACAGACTCTGTGAAATTCGGAAAAGGTCACTGAACAAACTGCTGTCCTGTCCTGTGCTGCGCTCTGTCACATGTTTAACAGGTATCATACTCCTCCAGGAGAAAACAAAGCTTGACAAAGGCTGAACTCTCTTACCGAGCATGAGAGCGCTAGCTGCACAATTCTAAATCTGTGCACCCATGCATGTCACTGCATGCGTGCGAGTAAAAGCTCCAAGTCTGCATACATGGATGTGTGATATGTGAGCAAGCCTGCATGCTTTCTTCATTAACTCAAGGTTACTCTGTGTATACTGTGTCACTGGCTCTGAGGTCTGTTTTGAACTGAATTATTCAGATGAGCTTTCCCTCTTAGTTCCAACCCAGTGGTACATGTTAATGTGAAATTAGTCCCACTTTACCCTGCTGATCTTTATGTGCACATGCTGTTATTGCACAGCACAATAAACCAGCCCCTGCAACCAGATCTCTGAATAAATCAGGGTTACATCATGTCAAGTTGTTTGAGTTGATGGGTTGAGTTTTCCCCTGATGTCGTTTGAAACAATTTGCACTGATGTTGGATTTGCAATGTTTGTACACATGCAGTAAAGACCATGAAATGTAGTGTGCATTGAACTACACAACACAGGGCTGATGCACTCTGCAGTGCCATATGACCAGCTCTTCCATGTTTAATAAAAACATAGGCAATCAGTGGAAATCAATGGAGCAAAAGTACGATTACAGGGGAAATATCGCCACCTACAGGTTCACCCTGTACACCCAACAACGTTATCATGGGGGGGTTGTTCTATGGTACTACTACTACGACAATTAACCTACTACTGTGCTATTCCCTTTTTTTAAAAATGAAAATAAAATATAATTTATCAAATGTTTTTCAGAATTTTCAATTCAAGGTTGTGGAGACCACATTTCCTTGGCATTGTTGGGGATCCTTGATTTTCAGTGAGAGCAGCACAGATTATTACAGAATGGATTCAAATTAATTTAGTGTTAAATTAATAAACTTTGCACTTTAATTACTTCATTTAAAATGTATTCAGGATTCAGAAAAATTATAGTTCTAGTATAAACTTTCAAAATACAGCAACACATTGGTCAAAACTTACACAGGAATTACCTTTCCAGTATATAATACATATTGTATATTAACGTAGAACAGAAATGAATTGATCGTCCCTATTACTGCCAATACCCGATCCAGCTATTTGGCTCATTATTGGCCCAATATCCAGCATCAGTATCCATGCATACCATAGTTTACAAAGTAATGTAATGTTAAAGATATAAGTTTCTGTTGTTAACTTAATAGGTCTGCCTATTTAATCTTTTATAAAACTTCTATGCATACTTTTTATATTCTATAAACCAGAGAACAACAATGAGGATCCAGCTGGGTTTTGTAAAATATTCAACAAATATATTGCTTTTCTTTTATTTATGTGATGCTTATTTCTATAGGTAGGACAAGTATATAGCATAAACAAGTGCCACACACCACATAATTTATAGTCTAGGATAATTTCCAATGTCTGTCCCTAGATAGGCTTTTAAAAAACATAAAACTTAACAGCAAATACACAAAATACAAACAAAACCCCATAAAAACCAAATCATTCATGACTGATCGCTCTGACTGCGCAAGTGATCAAAACATAACACTTTAAATTTAAGATGGGGAGACAATTATAAACACACTCACTTACTACAGTTAGAAACTAGTCAGAGTGTCGCTTCCTGGCCGTTTTCGAAGAACGTAAAGATATACATAAAACTATATAACTCAAGTGGATGACACACACCACAACTAGAAGACATAAGTAATCTGTGATTTATGAAGGAAAGTGTAATAGATGTTAAGTTTCCCCCGGCCTCCCGTACTGTAAGAAAAAGGACAATGGTTTCTGTAATGTGGGTTCAGAAAAAGGACAAAGAGCAAAAATGCAACCCAACCATCTGCCACGTGACCCTACATATTAAGGTACGAGCAGGCTGCTTTTCAAACCCCTTCCTCCCAGCGGCTCTGTGAACGGTGTGGGCAATGCAACGTAATGTGATGTGATGTGAAGTCGGCTCTACGTGTTTCAGAAGGCAGCAAAGCATGAAGGCAGACAGGAAGGTCTGAAAAAGCAGTTTGACCCTTGTGAATGCTTATTGATAGCACCGGGGTTGAAGTCCATTTTATGTCAATTTGAACTTTCATTACATGATTCAGCTTGAAGAAAATGGTCTTTCCTACACGTCAATAAAGCAGATTTAATTTCAAAGGAGTTTTTTGTATTTGAGTCGACTGAAAAGGTGCTGGCCCCGGCTCCACAGGACACTCTTGTTGGATCATGTTTGATGTTGTGCGTTCACCTCAAAGAGGGAGCAGGGAGGCAGTGCCATGCCAATGTTTAGACACTGCAGAAGCGAGCGAGAGCCTGAGTTGTACAGTAGTGAGAATAAGAACAAAGGCACACAATGACACAGAGGAAGGAATAACAATGAGTGCCGTGCCGCAGTGTTGTGTTGTTCTGGTGGAGCACAGGGGTTGTGTGTGTGTGTGTGTGCGTGAGTGAGGTTTGGGATTATTATCAGAGCACGAGAAGCCTGCGCTGTATATATCATTTCACTAATTACTGTTCCGTGCTCTAATTACAATGCAGCAGGGACACATTCAACTCTCAGATCCTTCCTTATGTAAAATCTCCATACGGCTCCCATTGTCAATCACACACATGCACACACACACACACACGGCAAGAAAAAAAAACCTGTGTCTTTTTCTCCCCGTCTTCCTTTTGAAAATGTGATCTGCTCCCCGTGCTCTCCATACAGCTGTCACTCCTCTCTTCCTCCATCTTTTGTCAGCTTTACCTCGACTCATCCACGCTAATGTCTGGAAAGCAGAACCAAGAAAAAATGAGAGTTTTGAAATCTGAGAATGAGTTTCTGTTAAAAGGACATAAAAACATATGCCACATCAAAAAGTTATTGTTTTTAAAAATGATTGAGGGGACAGGCTGCAGGATAAATCAAATATATGATCACCGCAAGAGAGGATTTAATCAAAATGCAAGTGAAAATGTAGATGCACTGTAGATTTCAAGGATAAACTATAACTTGGACAGCCAGTTTTAATTTTATTCTGAAAAAGTTATGCTGACCAGAGAAATGAGGCAATTTGTCATAACAAACACCACGAAAGATTCCCACGGAAATGCATATATTTCACAGCACGAACACCGGGAGAAAACAGCCTGTATAACTCACTGTATGTCCCTGTATTAATAGGTGTGAACAGAAAAAGACAGAGTAGAACGTGCAATTACTTAGTTGGGTTTACTTTCACCTACTTTTGCACACAAAGGCCATTTTTAACCACAAAGAAAAGGACTGAACACTGAGTGCCAGAAAAAAAAATGCCATTTACAAAACCGTTGCACAGAAATATGTCATTTTCATTAACTACTAAATTGGGCTCATAATTTTGGAAGCATAGAGATGTTCATTTATATGCACATAACTTAGAAAAGTGCTAAGATGTGCATGTTGCCTGAAAGGCAACAATGTACCACAAAGGAATCTCACTTTGCCACATGCTGTTGTGCACAGGACGATAATAGCTACAAGTACAGAAGTCAGCATGATTAGATTCTTTCTGCAGCTCTATTATAATTTAACCTAGATTTATGCTACTTTAACTGCATTACAGTGTCTCTCATCTACACTGCAGAGTTTTAATTTAATTCCACATCTGACCAATGGAATTATTATCACGATGCACCAAAATGAGTAAAGATGGTGAATCTGTGAGATAGTAGTCCACTGACACCTCATTGGAGGAGGTTGTGGTTTAACTCATTCTCACATTCACAGTGAAGAGCTGAACCCAAAATACCATCAAATCCTCCAAATCAAAGACCAGTTAGGTTGTTTGTTCCTACCATCAAATCTGACCCACAGTAAATTAGCGCCACTACAAGGGGCAGAAGATTAACATTAAATATACATACTGTGGGTGAAAAATCACTCCCAAAGACGAGGATCCTGAAGTCAAAAACTGTTTCTTAAATCAAACAAACAGTGCACAAAATCTCACACAACCCGAAGACTTTGTGGGAGAGGAGCTCCCAGAACAGAGAAATGCAACAGTACTTAACCATGGCAGAGGATTCACCCAGTTTGAGGTCATCAACGGATAGGTTATCTCCAGTTACTCCTACAACAAGAGAAAGACTCTTTTTAAAATCATTGGCCTTGACGAGTGTGCAGCAGTAATACCTCTACTGAGCTTGTTTCTTCTCTTTCCCCTTTGCTTTTACATCTATAACGCCAATTCCAATCTTGGCATCATTCAGAGTTACTGCAGCCACTCGTGGGTGAAGCCAACAACAAACTTAGTCATTTAAAACTGCTGTAGAAAATGTCAAGGGATATGAAAAGTTATTGGTTCCTTAACTAAAAATGTGAAATGAGATTAAGTTTAATGAGTAATTTTAATAACATGTCCCGACTTTGTTCAATAATGTAAAATATTTAATCTAAACCATGATCTTTTTTTTAATGGATTAGTGTTTTGGGGGGGCCTAAACCTAACCACATCACTTCTTTATCCTAAACTTAACCACATCGTTTTGGCGACTCAACCAACAAAACTAGGACAACCATTGAATGGTGTGTAGGCACATTAAGTATGAGGCTGATAACACCTGATATCAGCTTTTAATGGGCTGAAAACATTCAAAGCAGGTGGTCAAAATCCTTTTTAGAAAAAACTACAGAAGTAACATCTGCAACCCGTACTTAAAAGTATCAGAAGAAAAAGTGCTCATTGTGCAGCGAGTTGTCTGCTGTGACTGATGTATTATCAAACTGATGTGATTGTGGGTGCTGATGCAACGATGTGTAAGCAGCTGTTTGCTGTTGTAACAGGTTGAGCTGATTTATCTTCTTCATGTCACAGTCTGGCTCTGTGTCCAGATGCCCTCAGACTTTTCGTGGAGATTGGACTGACTTTTGTTTGTTTCCTGAGTTTTGAGTTTACTGTTTTGCTCTGTTTCTCCTCCTGTGTTCATGTGCTTTCTTTCCCTCATTTGCTAATCCACACACCTGCTCTGAATCAGCCTCCTCTGTCCTTCCCTGCTCCCAGAGTTTCCCCCCTGCCAAACGGCTCTCTGCCTGTTCTGCTGCTTAATCACCTCATTCTCTTCACCTGAGCTTCTCCGCCCATCTCTGCACCTGCACTTCATCCCCTCGTCAAATTAGTTTGCATTTAAATCACAGTTTTCAGCTCAGTCCTCATTGGATTCTTTTGTCACGCCTCTCTGTCGGTGACAGCCTGAGAGTTATGCAGCAGGGCGGTTTGTTCCGAGAGAAAGTTTCTTCAAATCTGGCCCCAGTATCCAATTTGACTTTCAGATTTACTGATTATTTCTTGGAAGTTAAAGGTCAAGATCAATGTGACCTCGTGCCTGTTCTGTTTTTGTGAACGTGATATCACAGGAACGCCTTGAAGGGAGTTCTTCAAATTTGGCACAAACATCAACTTTGGCACAGGGATGAATTGATTAGATTTTGGAGGTCAAGGGTTAAAAACTCAAGGTCAACATGACTTTAACATGTATATTTAGATGATTTGCAAAAATATTTTCTGGCCATTATCCAAAAACATAACTCACCGTAACATTTAATATGTTGACATTCATTTTTGGTGCCCATCTGAGCTGTTGTGGAGAATTAAGAGCATTTTCTAACATGGCTACATAAATCTGGATCGATATGAAAATAAACTTCAACTTAGCTGGTTGGAGGAGGCAAACAACCAGGAGGCAGACTTGTTTAAATTCCTGTTGCCTTCAGTCATGTGTTTAAGTCCACCTCTGCCTAAATGATGGGCTGATGGCTGTGAAAGAAGATGAAGAAAGCTTCATAAGTATCATTATAAGCACATCAACACTGTCTGTGCAGTTACTTTCTCTGCCAGAGGGGGGAGACCAGAGTTCTGCCATGCATGTTTAACAGTGCATTGTAAGCTCACCTGATGTTTTATTTAATGTAAAATCCTAATTTAGTAAGCATTAATAATATATACATGTAGACAATTAAGAAATGCTGAAAGTGAAGTACACAGTTTCCACCTCCGACCATAACGGTGATGAATGAGCCGAGGCAAACCACCGAATTCAGCTGCAGCTCTATTACTGCTGGATCATCATTCCACATATATAGTTATGAGATTTATGGAGAGAATGAAAAGTTAAGATAACCTATAAAGGCAGTAAAATCAGATTTTCTGTGCAATGAGCTTACCTGACACAACAAGGTGAGCAGCTCAGCAGATTGAGGATTAACTCAATCTGCAGTTTATTCTGCACCGAGGGAGTCCGCTGACGTTTCAGCACCTTGTAAAGCCCCACAGATGCCTCAGTTTACCACCGCACAAGCCTGGCACGACTGTGTATCCAGGATACACAGAAAGGACTTTATCTCCCACATGAACTGCGAGTCACTTTGCATCACACAGTGGGAGACGGAGGAAACTGATGGGGAAGAGAACATCTGGTGGATGCAGGGTTATCCTAGTCCAAATATCCCACTGTGTATTCTGATTTACTCAGCAGTGTTTCCTCATTTCTTCCTGACCTGACTGGACAGGAAGGCCATTATAGTCGAATAAAGAAAAACTAACACGAGTGTAATTACAGCACTGACTGCATAAATAAATAATTATTTAAAAAAAAAATCAAATGAAAACCAAATTGGAATTAAGCATGTTTTCTAATAAACACTAAATTGAAATTAAGCATTTCTAATAATAAAAAACTGAAAATGAAACTAAGCACTTTGGTAATAAAACAAATTTGCTGAAACAGGCAACCCCCCTGTGAAAACTAAATTAAACTCAACTGAATTAAAAATGGAAATTTAAAATTAATCAAAAAGAAAAAGAAAACGCAAAACAATAAGAACTCTGCTGGGCGGTAAGAAATAAGACGGATGGGTAAATAAAGTAACATTTATATTGCGTGTACAGAAAATAAACCACCACAGCTGCTGACGCTGAGGTGGACAGACAGCAGGTCCGCTCAGGCCGATATATTGTTCTGCTGTGATGTGACTCTGCCTGAGGGTTCGCACATTTATAGTCGGGATAAAAAATGGAAAGCCTTTCTCCACACATCATCACATACTCAGGTGATTTAGTAAACCTGGCAGAAAAGACGATTAAAGATGAGTCTAACATGTACATGTAACATAATTTAACAGTTCTCTGTGGGAAGCCAGTATGAATCCTCCCTGACTCAGTGTACTGATCGCTTTCTCAAAACAAAACATTTTGTGCCATCTAGTGACCAGAAGCCTTGTTACACAATGTTACACATTAAGAGACAAATCAAAAAGCAATAAACAAATACACTCCCATACACTATTATATTTTAACATTTCTTACTTCTATATTTACATTTTATTGTTTTATTGTATATTGACATAAAATGCACATTTTCTACATGTATTTCTTATTTTCTCTTCGTCTATGTATATTTCTATTCTAGAATGGGAGAAACTGTAATGTAACACAATATTCCCCAATTGATCAATAAAGGACTCTTTCATATATATAGATAATATAGAATATATAAAAAATAAAAAAATAAATTATAGAAATATACAGAGATTGTAAAGTCCTTTCAGGCAAATTTGTCATTTTATAAATAAAATGTACTTGACATCATTACTAGACGTGGCCACTGGAGGGCAGCATTTGTTTCTAATACAGCTGATATCTGCTCTACCAGCTGTTACTCAGCAGTTGAGAAGCAGCTGGGAATGAATGGATCAGGAAAGGAACTTTGTAATGCATCAAAAACTGCTAATGAGGTGCCCTTTAGCAAGGCACTTAACACCCAACTGGTCCAGTGGAGCTGCTCAGTGGTTCCCAGTGGCAGACTGTGGTGCAAGCTGCAGGTCCTGAGTCGATGATGGAGGGCCGCAGTGAAAATGAGCATCGACAAATAACTGACAATACAAACACCTTTTAATTACCACAATTCTTATAACAATACAACTATTAGCATTATTTAAAAAAGCTTAATCAAAGTTAGTGACATACAGTCTTTTCATAGGCAGTGTTGTTTTCACCATGAACATTTAATATGAGAACTTTTTATTTCAAGTTAGTCTTTCCCTGGACAGTTTGGCCTCGCAGCTATTACTCATTATTTTTGGTCTTGAGGTTGAACACCTGACGCTTTCCTTTCAATAACTACAAACCAAGCACTGGCAGAAGTTACTCTTACATGTATTTCTACATCTCATGACACCTAATACTGCTGCCATTGCACTCTTACCCATTCATAGTGTTCTGTAAAGTGGCATATGTATAACCAGTGATATAGTGGGTACATTTTGAACTCAACATATATGGCTATTTGAGGTACAGGAGGTGGATACAGCTGTTGAGGAGTTAATGAACATGCAGCCACACTAAAAAACAACTCTGAGCCTGATAAATGATTGAAGGACCTTTTTGTCTTAAAATGATCGTAATAACGAACTTCTTCACTTCTGGATACACCACAGAAATTACAAAACTATCAGGGATGCACATTATATATGCAGAAAAAAATTCGCCAATGATGGGATTTATATTCATATTATTAGCATTATATCAAATGTATATTATAATGCATTATTAGGATATGTCTGAGTTAGCATGAATTTACTAAATGCATTTTGTCAATGTGTTTTACCTGCAGATTAAGGAGCATTCAGGTCTATAAAAAACTTTATTTTTCTGTTAAATATATGATATATGTTTAATACATTGACATTACTGATTTGACAGTCTATGTCAAAACATTTTGTTTATTTGGCTAAATTCTCTATAAAAGCCAAAGTATGTTGCATGTAAGTTCTTGGTGTGCACAAAAAATAAATTAACATTTCAAAACTTAAAACTTTTTTTTCCTTCTGTGTTCATGTTATAATTGTGGTCTTTTTTGTGCAAAACTGCTATGAGTATCGTGCCCTACCTTGTGGTTTTACTTTTTCGTATGCAGATTAGGGTGTGCCATAGCCGCTGTACGATTGGTTGATAGGTTCCACGCCCAGCTGTG
>CAFUXE010000620.1:487571-579303 GCA_903364295.1 Serranus cabrilla
CACCCACCCTCTCCCCCTCTGAGATTTCCACAGAAGTGTTGTCCTGTCCACGTGTCGGCGCCTGTGGAAACACACTGCTGTATACAACCAAATGGAGACAGAACACAACAGCCCTGTGTGCTGCATAAACAAAGCACTGATCCAGTGTTCAATTTGATATTGAAAGTAACCATGGTGAATCATTTAGGTTTTGGATGACTCACAACTTTAGCGTATGCTGACAATTAAGGCCAGAAAAGGATTCTCCACATTTACCCTCAAAGTCTTTTTGAGCTCACCACATTATCAGCCTCTTTATTATTACGCAGCCCACAGTTTATCGATGTTACAGCTCTTCAGATTAGTCAGTTTTTTGTATGAGCCGCTTTGAGTTTAATACTCAAACATGACATCCATGTCCGAACAAGAAACCTGCTTAATCACAGGTAATAGCACGAATTTGGAATTTACCTCCTGAAACTGTTAAAAGGGTGTGGGCACCACAAGAGTGAGGTTGTTGTATTTTTTTCCAGCTAAAGAAAACCCAGACAACTTGGTATAAGGACATATAGAGCCAGGCGCTTCTCTTGAATGCCAACTGTGTGATATTTTTTTTGGCTACTCAAGCAAGGAGACATTTCCTGTATGCGCTCTCCCACCCGTCTGCAAGTGACTGACCGTCCAATAGTCGTCATAACCCCTCCAAATGGTTCCTCCCTGAAAGCACAGCATCATGCACACTGTTGTAATGGACAGATCACTGAAAAACTGGTCGAGTTCTGCCAGAAAATCTTAACTTGAGTTTTGAAGTCCCAGTCGATAACATTGATATGACTGTGACTCGTGGCGCTAATTAAATCACTGGAGAGATTATCATAGAGAAACAGGAATGTCTGTCATGCCTCTCATTTAAATTCAGAAAAAACTTGTAAATAAAATCCATCTTTTATTTGCTTCTTGCAAAGCACAAGAGTTAATCAGATCTATTGTTCAGGCCAAATGATTTCCATCAAAGCATTAAATTCAAATCTTCTTGCTTTGATAAAAAGTACAATCTTTTAGTTATACACGACTTTATCATTTATTTTCAAGTTTCTTTGAAAGGGACCATGCATAATGAACAAAGATTCTAAAACTTGAAATCTGATGCGTACACAGACACAGCTAAAAGCTATGTTTTAAATCTCCATTTCCTGGGACTTACAACAAGCATTATATATACCGTTCACTACCTATTCACACAGTGCAAATGGGAATTACTGAAACAGTTATGGTTGTTTGATTAATCAATAACAGTTCATAAAGTTACGTTGATGATTCCATTCTTGATTCTCCACTAACCACTTATTTATGCAAATAAAGAAGAAGTTATCCAAATAACTTCCCAGTCAGAGTGAACAGTGGATAGGAAGTAGAAAATGCAGCTGCAGGGCCATTAGAGTCATTCCCCAGCTGCAATGACGGTGCAGATCACGGAGGCATTAACCTGAGCCTGCCGTTTCACAGAGTTTACTGAACCTAAAATCCTTTTAACTATTTAATATGACAGTAATGAAAGAGCATGTACATGGACCTTTATCTGTTCAGAAATCACAGTCTGCAAGCAGTTAGCTGCAACCCCCTCACAGAAAAAGGGTACCTAACTTACTGTTACACAGAGTTTTATAATGAGAAGGTGCAACTATCTGATTGGTCTAAACTGTTGGGGCAGTACTGTGGATTTAGTCTCAGTCCGCCCATCGTTGGCACACAAGCTATGTCCATAGCCTCTTGGTGCTACAGCTTTCTGGCCACCGCCCTGCAGAAGGAAGACAGTTTACCCCACAATTGCCCTTATTTGGCTTTTTCTTTCTCGTGTCTGAGGTCATCTTCACCTGGGTATATGACTTTGAAGTAGCTCTCAATGGGCTTCTTGTGCTACATCTGCCTTCAGATATGTGAATATGTGTAGGGGTGTTTATCTGTGTGTGTCTCTTGGATCAAAGTGTGTGCGCTGAGTACTCCCTTCCTCAGTACTGTGTGTCTCGAAACTCTGTTATCTGTGTGCTGGTACCTGTTGGTATGTGTGGCATAATTAATCTGTATTTAAGGCCTTGTGTGGTATATACTTTAAGCAGCATTTATTACTAGTGTCACGGTGTAGATAATTGCTAATTTTTTCCAAACCTAACACAGCTGACAGTCCTCGTCTCCTCATCTCATTTGTGAGGCTACGTGTAGGCACATGAAACATGAAAACACACACACATGCACACATCAGCGCCCTGTTAACCACACTTTCATCAGATACTGCTGAGATGCACATTCCTCTGCAGAGGAGAGGGAAAGATGGGAAAACAGATGGAGACTGACAGAACAAGTGAACGAGCAGAAAAAAAAGTGACGTGCAAAAATGCCTTACATAAAGATCCAAGCAGGAATCTGAGATTGACATTTCCTGTCTGTGTCAGGCATGAATGGGCACAGTGTTCCAGGCATGCAGGCCGAGTAGTTTGCTTCAGACACTCACCAGTTTATAGTTTCCTAACATGGTGACTTGGATTACTGATTCCACATCTGTTGCAGCAGCTTTTGCCCACACAATACTTCTGAATGGGCACAGTGTTTTATGTGCTGCGTGAGGGCAATGGCAGCCAGTGGTGGGAAATGATGATAGCTATTTATAGAGCCTTGAAAATACCACAGCTTCCTTCACTCTGCTGATCGGCAGCCAAGATGTTGAGAGAATTTTACAGAGGGAATGAGTCTGAGGAAGTTAGACAGAAAAGGAAGTAGTCTGAAATTAACTGATTCCATGTTTTAGAAAATTAGCAACACCTTGTGCAACACCTGTATTCAGGAACACAACATTAAAGAATTACAAGAGAATAGTAATCAAAATAAGCTAAAACAGAGTTAAGCTGGAAAGAATACAAGAACAAGAGTTACAGTGCAGTGCAATTATTATTTTATTTAATCAAAGGCAGTGGTGAAGGCAAAAGTCTTTAGAAGATTCCTCTCAGACACTCCTAAAAAGGAAACATGATTAGGGACACTGCATCTTGCGAGCAGTGTAAGCAGACGCACACTGGGAAGCAAAACAAACATTCCTTCCGAGTGTGGATCATGGACTTCCTGATAATAGCTTACATGGCTCACAACTGTTTCCCAGCACCACCTTCCCCACAGTTTTCACACACAGAAGCCCAAGTCTTTGTCAGTTACATCACACTGAAGTTGCGAGTATGAACAGTCTGATTTAAATGCATATTTTCTCTTAGTTAATACCACAATCCCTGGTCATAGAATTCAAATGTTTCTTAGATCCTGATATGTGACATATTTGATTTTTTTTTTTTTAAATAGTTACATTTATTAAATATCTTGTTTGAAATCTGCTTTAATTTCATTGAGAATATGGTGCATAAAGTGGTAGAAGCAGCCAAAAAATGTGTTTAATATCCTGAAAAAGAATTGTAGGAATAACATGATATTTAAAGGTCAATAGAAAACACCTAAATATTTATAGTATATAGCTCATTCTTATGTAACAGTACAGACATTCATATAACATCTCACTGTGATTTAGTCATTCCTGACTGTAAGACTATAAACAATGATTCAATATACCCACTAGGAGGTGCACTAGGGCCTTAAAACATGAATATGACTTTTCTTACCAATTTGATTGAGTCAGTTGAGTCGATGTCTCTTATTTGACCCTTTATACACATCTGCTGATGTATTTTTTTTATTATCCTTTGTGGGCCTGTAGAATGACAGGAAAGGTAAATATGCCAATCTCTGCCAGAAGTTGTATTATAATAATTAATACTCTTCTTATGGCTTATGGAACCCCAGAATGTGCTACAAAAGACAAAACTCTTCTCTGTCACCTGGTCTGCATTACCTACTGTATAAAACCAAGACTTCGCATCACTAGAAAACAGCTAAACAATGAACCCAAAGGCAGGATTGCTTCAAATATACTTTATAGGACAAAACAATCTGTTTCAGCCACAGCACATGGTAGCTGACATAAGGATGTTATGTCAGAGTCACACATTATCTATGCAGCCATTCATGTTCTGTGCACAATGCCGTAATGCAATGCCACGTAATAAAACAGCTACTGTGCAATAGCTTCAACAAGATTTGGTAATGTGTCAATAGAAGTTAGATAATTAATCTCAGACATGGTGAGAAGCCAAACACGCAAGTGATTTGTGTTAGCTTGCAACATCACAAAGACTTGAGTTCACACTGAGGCCAAGTGAGACATTTTAGTGAATCGTTCTACCTTGAGAAACACTGACATGGTTGATTTGTTGCGTGTTTTCCTAATTTTTCTTATTCAGCTGTCCTAGTTAATTAGCTGACTCATCCCAGCTCAGGAGTTACTCGTTTCATCGTATAATAAATCATTTGTTGAGTTGTCTTTCCAGAAATGCATGTGACTGCTGTCCTGTGCAGACCACGATATGGAGTGAAGAATTAATCCTTTCACATTCTACATTAGGAAAGTGATGATGTGTTTGGCCAGCGGGGAAAACAGAGTAAGTGTTGACATCATACAGTCAGCTGTATAGTGTTCCCACACAACAGTTCAGTCAGACAACGTATGTCTGAAATGCTTACTGTAACAGCAGATCGTAATAGAGTTTGGGGTCGAGACTACGACCTCATCATACCTCATTTATCTAGCACAGCCAGAGCCGCAGGTGGATGCTGGGATGGTGGAGGTGAAATAGTAAGCAAGGCCTTACTAATGCAGGGCACCAGCAGTGCTGGCAAGAGGGAGAGATAGAGGGCTGGATAGTGAGGGTGTGTTTGAGTGATGATATGGAGAATGAGGCATGTCATGTGTGTATGTAGCAGTGTAGCTCGAGTTGACTGCCTCAACTAGCTCACAAGCATTGCTCCATAAACACTGTTTCATGGTAAAAACTGAACGCTATTATGAGAATTGTTGGGGACAGAGAATGGTGTTGCCTCCAATATATTAATGTAAAAAATACTGTATAAGCAGAATTTTTAGTTAGAAACCGGGCAATATTTAATGCTCCAGTAAAAGCTCCTCCATAATCATAATCATAATTAATCCCCCATTTCTATTTTCCATTTAAAATTTGCCATTTTTTTTCTTTTTTTCATATGTCTCAAAAAATACATTACATGACTGTTACACTATAGTGACCTGGTGCTTCTTGCAGTTTGTAATTATTGTGCTTTAAGCTTTTTATAGTTACTGGACCATAGTGACTATAACAGTTGTAGATTCATTTTTGCTGGCCAAGTTCACCACCTACAGATGAAAAGAAGGAAAAGCAACAGTGGGTTTAGCCGTCTATAGGACTCCTGGTTCTTAGCTTAAAGGACCTGTCTGCATACTTTTTTCTCCTTAAATGTGTTACCACGTCCATATTCCTTCTGGAAGGGTCACTGTGGAATAAAGTCCCATTGTTAGCTGCTTTTGATGTTAAACATTAAGTTACATGTTACATCACTGTGGTAATTTAGTAGACACTGTAATTAGTGTAAGAATGTAATTAAGCACTTTTACTCAAGTATTGTAAAAGTAAAAGTTTATGTACTTGTACTTCTGTTTTATGCTATTTTATATGCTACTTCTACTCCAATAGATAGATAGATAGATAGATAGATAGATAGATAGATAGATAGATAGATAGATAGATAGATAGATAGATAGATAGATAGATAGATAGATGTGAGGTAACACAGAAACACAATGAAAAGTCAATAAAGTACAATGTGCAGTATGAAGGTCAGAGAACAGTCCCCGTCGCTGACGCCCACCGCTGCCATTGGTCGAGAAATGAACGATCCGCACTTTAGTGAAATCTCATTGGCTGTAAAAACCAGGAAGTGTGGGAGTAACCAATCCACGGGATAAAAGTCCTCACAGGTCTCAGAGGGAACGAGTGGACCTGCCTTCTTCTCTTGAGTGGACAGTTGTAAGTTTAACATCCTCTACCTCCGTTTTTTAGACTTCTTTGATCTAACTTTATATTTAATATCATAAATCATGGCTGCCTACAAATTAGTGTTGATCCGTCATGGGGAGAGCAACTGGAACCAGGAGAATCGGTTCTGCGGCTGGTTCGATGCAGATTTGAGTGAAACCGGTGTAAAAGAGGCGACGAGAGGTGGACAGGCCCTGAAAGGTGAGGAATTTATTTTTCTGACATCATCCACTGTGCTGTCTCTGCGATTCTGTACAGCAGTGCCAATGCACGGATATCCTACGGTTGCATAATGTCCTCTGCATCAGAGCGTACTCCGCCCCCTGAGCGTGTCAGGGATGTATGGAAGATGTGCAAACGTGCAGAAGTGAAGCCTTTATGTGGCTGCTCTGGCATGGTGATGTTGCAGGGCTACAGAAGGTTTATATTGGATTTGCAAAATTTAATTGAGTATCATGACAATAAAGATTATTAAGTCATTCAATATGAACGGGAAAAAACACTGTAAAGAAAAGCAAACATGCATTTGTGTTCCTAGATTGGTAAATGCACATCATGCATGTATTTTCCATCCAGAGAACATGGAGAAATCACTAAGAGACTTATAGACCAACTAATATATCCCCTGAGAAGAGTCTTACCTGCATTGCAATATAGGTCAAGTTAATATTGTTGCTGTGGTTTTGGCTTCTCAAATGTGGTATCCAATCTGTTTTTTTAATGTGTGACAGTGCATTGATAGTTTGAGTTTCTGGACTGGAAAATAAATATGAAAACAGTCTTTAGTTGTGGTCCTAAATGCAACTCTTTGTATTTTCAGTTATTTTTGAGACTTTACTGCTTTGTCTTAATTCTCTTCCTCTTCATAGTATCACTGTCATTACTATCCTAAATTCTGTTTAATGCAACAAGTGTCGACCTGTTATTCTCAGAAGGAGCTTTGGAGAGATTTAATCCCTAAACAAAGCTGACAGAAACAGTCACAGTATCCAAGTGGAATTTTTCAGTCAAAATGCATGAACTCCAGTGTCTCTCACTCTCTGAAACGTACAGATGCCAGCTTTGAGTTTGACATTTGCTACACATCCGTTCTGAAGCGTGCCACCAGGACGCTTTGGCTGGTCCTTGACAGCATTGACCAGATGTGGGTGCCGGTGCATCGGACATGGCGGCTCAATGAGCGTCACTACGGAGGCCTGACAGGGCTGAACAAGGCAGAGACAGCTGCCAAGCACGGAGAGGCTCAGGTGAAGGTCTGGAGACGCTCGTTTGATATCCCACCTCCCCCCATGGGCCCAGACCATGACTACTACAGTATCATCAGCAAGGTGAGATATGATATCTAAGGTACACACAAGAGCTTTGTTGGCCTCTGAGGAAAGAAAAGGTTCTGCACATATTGACCAACTAACTGAACACAGACATAACAAAGAAGAGGCACGACTTAAACTGATCTCTGCAGTCAGGCCTGATAATCAGTTCTGCCAGCAAGAATGAGTGAAATCAGCAGAAACAACAGAAGTGTTTTGAGTGAAAATAGTGGGTTTAAGGTCTTTTTGTCCTCAGCAAAGTCAGCCTGAACAACTGAGTGTTTCACATGTAAAAACAGTGCAAATGAAATCTGACAGCCACACACTGGCTGGAGATGCAGGCTCTTATGGCTTAGCAGCATGTGCCCTGATGTTGTTACCTAATAGTAAATCCAAGGTGAGTTAATATGTGACTGGCAGAAATGAGGTCTGCAAGGTTCAAGTTCAAAGTTCAGTCTGCACAGACAGTGGTATACAGAAGTTAAGATGTAGTAATGGTGCGTTTACGTGCCTTTAAATCACTTAAATATTGCTCTGTCTGACTTGTTATCAGAGCTAATGCCAACTAACGTAGGTCACTATGCATAGACAGCAACAAACGTTTGTAACTTAATACCATAGTATTAAGTACATGTGAGAAAAAAATGTGTATGCAACATGTGAATTAATAAAAAGTTCTTCCCATAACCCCAAATTGTACTACCAGCTGCCATGTTTCTGGGTAATATGTAATATTCTGACTTCAGTTAGTTCTTCATGCCTACAAATTACAATTAGCATGTCGGCCTGTTGCTTTCAGAGTGACTCTTACTTACTCTTGCTTAATGCATTTAGGCCTTTTTGGTTCCCAATTAAGTGTACGGTAAGTTTTCTGGAAATTGTATAGTTATAATTTGGGACCGTCCTCCCTGCAGGATCGCCGCTATGCAGATCTGACTGAAGACCAGCTTCCTTCCTGCGAGAGCCTTAAGGACACCATCGCCCGGGCACTGCCCTTCTGGAACCAAGAGATCGCTCCTCAGATCAAACAGGGAAAGAGGGTGCTCATCGCTGCCCATGGAAACAGTCTGAGGGGGATCGTGAAGCACCTGGAGGGTGAGTGGCATTAGGGGCCAGCAATAAGGAAACTACTAGTGTCATTTATTGAAATTCTGTCAAAAATAATTTGACAAGAATCATGATAAGAATAGTGAATGCTACAATATTATGTATGCACTTCTGGATGTAACTGTTGTGTTGTGTATGTGCTGCCACCTGTAGGAATGTCTGATGAAGCCATCATGGAGCTGAACCTGCCAACAGGCATCCCCATCCTCTACGAGCTCGACAAGAACCTGAAGCCTGTGAAGCCGATGCAGTTCCTGGGAGACGAGGAGACCGTACGCAAAGCCATGGAGGCTGTGGCTGCTCAAGGAAAGGCCAAGAAGTAAAGACACAGAAAAGTGCCCTCTGTGTACGACAGAGTGACCTCAGATTAGTGTTTTTCCTGAATCCTAATTTATTTTGTATTGTAATACATGATAGATACACTGTAGATTGATGTCGAAGGCAACCTCATTCTAACTGCAGTGCAGGGATAGTAGATGGTGAGCGGTGGGGATACATTAGGGCCAGGGGAGCCACAGCTCTCAAGAGATTGTAGATAATTTTTGCAGAAATGGGCCATTAATGTGACAAAGTTTAAGAAAGCAGCATTAAACTGAAATGGATGACACTGCTAATTAATGCAGTTTCTTATCTTTGTGCATCTATTTTAAGAAATAGACGTTTTAATCATCCAAATACTGCCATTTAAAAAAATATATAGTTTTTTTTATAAGGACAAAAGCATTTAACTGCAGTGCCAGAAGCAGAGATGTTGAGTGTCATTTAATTTATAGATTTATTTTTACGTAATGAAAGAAACTACTGCTCATTGATGCATTTAATCTACAACGTGATGCAAGTTTGCAATCTCTTGTGAGCTGGATGTGACAGTTAGGACAACTAAACTTCTTTTTCTCTAATTGTCTGTCTGTGGTATTTGTGCCGTGTCCTTCTATGTTGTTGCGGTCTGTGGTTAGTCTGACATCTTTCACAAAGTTTAGTTCAATTTAACAGTGCCACACACACTGCATTTCAATCAGTATTGCACTGTATGCGTGATACATCCATTATTTGGATTATAGCCTCCCGCAGTTTCACAGGACTATTGTGAAGCATGATTTACAGAAGGTAAAATGTCTGCATTTAATTATTATTTTTGGTCTGTCTTTGCCTCTTGTTGTCATGGTGTTTATGTGCCTTCAGCTCCTGTTCCTACAGTAAATGCCTACAGCTGTCCTCACTGTTGAATGAGGAAGCAGTGTTGGTTTAATGAAACTGCCTGCAAGGATTTTGTTGAAATGTTTCATTATGTCTTACAGTATTGACTTTCGTTTGTTTAATGTAATTTCCTCTGTGTTGTTTAATGTACCCTGAAAGGTCTAATGTTAATAAATATATAAAGCCAATCCATTGTGTGTGTGCGTGTGTGCTTGTCATGTGGGACATGAATATACTGTATTTTTTGCTGACCCAATTATGGCAGATTTCTTTAAGCTGATCAGTTCAGTTTTAGTCAAAAAAGTTACATTGTTGGTGGTCAATCTTACTAACTTGTATATAAACAGCTTTATAAAATAATGAAATTGTGAAATAGTCATTTATCGAAAAAAACAAAACAAACTATAATGAATAACCTTGGGTAGGGAGAGGATTTTCCTCCGGAGATGGTAGACAGAGCAGAGAGACAGACACATATTAAAAATGATAGAATTAGACAAATAATATGCAAGAATGACATTAATTAGATAGGTTTTCATGTGTATTTAAGATGTTCGCAAAGTCTGTATGTCTATATATATGAGAATGATACAAGTGCAAAAATCAGCTATACAGTATACATTATTATGACAGTAATGATAACGATAACATAATGATAGTTTAAAAAAAAAGGCTGCACGAAAACAACCACTGACTATATAAAATCATATTTATTTTATATCCAAAGTCCATGACAAATATGTTACTTCCAAAATCAATGTAAAAAAATCTTCGGTAGGGTAAAAAAAACGTGAGTGTATCTCGGTGTAATATCCCTTTAACTGGCAAACCGGCTGGACTCCAACTTCCACAATGCAATTCGCTCACTGTTGGTTGTTTCGGCTGCACTGCAGGCGGGAGAGGTGCTTGATGATGAGAGGGTTTTGTTATCGGACCTCTGAGTTATGTTGTTGTCATTGTCTGTGGTTATAGACAGCCAGTCTAACCCTGAAAATGAGAAGAGCTACAGAAAGTCAAGGAAACGCTCGGTAAGAAAACGTTTTTATGTGCACTCAATTGTTAAGTTGTAGGCGCGTTAGCCGGCTAACTGCTAGCTAAACAGAGCACTTCCTGAAACTGAAACTTGCTAATATTCAATTTTATTATTAGCCAGGCACCGTAAGTAGGACTGTTAGGTGTGTGCACGCTTAAAGTAGATAGTTGCTGATAGTAAGACTGTTATTGTTTGTCCTGAAATTGAGCCAAGCATTGTGTAAAGTCTTAACGGCAAGTAATAACACTGTTATATACAAGCACGCTCATGTCAGTCACCTTGCTAACGTTAGCTACATGTTATTTCCAGTATTTCCAGTAGCTTGCATAAACACATTCACAAGCATTATCAATATATAGCGTTGTCACTTTATTTGTTTCTGATTGAAACTTTTTAGTGTTATAGCTGATCAGTAATATAGCGTAATGTCAAATCGACACACTGAAGATTTAACATGTTTTGTGCCGGTTTCGTGCTGTCACTAACGTAGCTCACACTGATTGGCAGAAGCAGACCAGCAGGTGCCTTCCTCTGATGGCTGTTGTTAGTAGGACAACTCGTGCTAGGCGTGGCGCTTTTGCTACACTTTGCTTCTTCATATTTGAGAAGTGCTCTGCAAGGTTGCATCATTGTCGCCTTGGTTACCCAAACTATTTTTATTATGGAAACATGACCAGTTCCCCCTCTCTGACTTTCTTGCAGACCGTTTACAGAATACTTTTCACCAAGGAATGATGGTAGGTCAAAATGTTTCTTCCTGCACTTTAATGTGTTGCTGTAATCTGTGTAAACTGATACAGTTAATCAACAATTGTTTTTTGAACAAAGAAAACAACATGATAGATAACAAATTACAAGGTAAAGGTGGAGGAGAAAGAGGAGATTTAATTTTCACACTTAGCATAATAATTTCCGATACAAAAAAAGTAAGATAGGTTCTAGGTAGGCTATGCATTGTCTTCCTCCTGGAGCAGAATCAATTTAGGTATAAAATTATGTCCAAGCACATAGATGTCCAAGACTTGTTTCGGGCAGCATGACAAAGAAAAGTGTGGAGCCAGAGCTATAGGAATCATGGACAAATAACAATATGTCAGCCTTGTTCATACTGGAGCATTCAGTGTCCCCAAATATTTTAGGAGACGTATGTCCATAATGCAAAAATGTTTTGTCTGTCTTTTAGTGAGGGACCAGCACCCACCGCATATCACAACTTTCCTCCAGGAGACTCCAATGAAGTCCTTTCAGCTCCCTAAACACTTTGCTTACCCACCCGTGAGGAGGGTGCTGCCAATTCACAGCCCTGAGCTGTGCCACAGGGACAGACATGCTCCACCATGGCACCCTCCTCATCCTTCAGAACCAATCCACTCATCGGGGTTTGTTTCAAGCAGCCCAGCTAACCTTGGCTCCTCAGGGAACAGGTTCCATCCAACGCCCGGAGGCAGTCTGGGTCCTCCACAGCACCATCACCATGAAACTCCAGGGTTTTATGGCTCATTTGCTCCAGTCAGCCCAACTAGTAGTAGTACTGTAGTTTATAGATCTAATGGTGGCTTTCATCCAGCATCCCCTCCTTTCATGAAGGATTTAAGCGATTACCACTTCCCGTCTGTCCACATCCGGAGGTCTCAAGGGACTGAGTCCAAGGACACTTTGTCTTACTCAGGAAGTAAAAATGCAACTGCACAAAGACAAGCCTCAAACAAGGTATTATTTTCTCCTTATGTATTAGTGAAACTAAGATTTGTTTAACTCTCTGATCCCAACAACCCACCAGCACCTTTACTTTTTCTTTTATTAACAATATAACACCATTTATCATAACCTAAAACAGTTGATATTGTGGTTGGATTTTCTAATTTTCTGTGACCAACACTTTAGTAACAGTAACCAAATTAAAGCTTAAAATAAATATTTCATTAATTATGTCTTCTAAATGTCTCGTTTTAGCAGTCTAAGCAGTCATGTGATACCGAATTGTTGTGGCTCTTTCATTTACTCTGTCAGGATCAATCCAATGAAGGGAACAGTTACATGCATTCTATGAAGCCCCTGACCCCAACATCCATCACCAGAGCAGTTCAGGACGTTTTCCAACTACCCCTCTCAGACTCAGAGCAGAGTTTTGGAAACAGTCAGAGGCCCGCTCGGGACTACCAACCTTCTCCCAGTACCCAGTCCACTGGCAGGAGTAGTAGTTCCAGTTTGCCCGTCATGCACAGCCCTGTAGCCCCTTCCCAGGTACAATTTGTCCTATGTTTTATGAAACATCAAGTTCAAGTTTGAGGCTTTGATGTAAGATTTTGAGCTGTTCATTAAAATTTGCCTGGTGCCGGGACAAAAATAACTTTTTGAAAGCATGCTGTGTTGCATTTACCAGGTGTTTAATAAGTGAGTACTGATATTTATTTAATTGACTCTTTCCTGTAAAAATGATAGTGTGAAAATTGAACAGCTTTTTTATTCTAAATTATTAAACTCATGACAAAGAGAAAGCCTGGTCTTTGTTAGTATGGGATGCATAATAATGCTGTTATTGCTGTTTTTTTCACTGAAAGAAACCTCTTTCTTAAAGACTCACTTTTTCCTTTTTTTTTAGGACCAACAACCGAAACAAACTCCTACAAGTGAAATTCCAGGTAATATAATCAAAATAAATCTGTCTATTCTCGTCTCCACTGCTTACTCGCTATGCTGCAGTCTTTAACCTGGTTGGTATTTTATGTTGTCTGTGCTGCAGTGAGAAAGGGCATCAGTGTGTAAAGTGTTTTCCATTTCATAGTTAATTTGGCACTGTCCAAAAAGTCATGTGAATTCAGTTTACTTGTATGAAGATACGTGGAACTGGGAATGTCAACCGGTTTGGCATGTCTTTAAAATATGATTGCCATTTCTCAGTGACTGTAGTAGTATAATGATCATCTCCAGCAGCAGTGTCATTTAATGTTACTACAGTCCACCGTAACTGATTAAAAAAACATTAGAATATTATCACAAATATCAGTCTTGAAGCCTTTACACACTGGGGCCATTTTTTCTGTGCAATTTCTTCTTATTGTTTTCTGTGCGCCAAGAAAAGATATTGAAAATACTCAGTTAAGTTTTTTTAAAGTTGCTTTTGTCATGAGTATTTCCACACAGAATACGAATATTATGCATCCAAAAAGCGACCCAATTCTTATCGGAACAGTCTTGATTCTTCTTAGCTTTTGCACTGCAAATAAAGGCGGCATCTATAATGTTTTGCCACAGACATATTCAAAACCTAGACTACAATGAAGCCGAGGGGAGCAACATTAAGCCTCTGTAGCCCATTTACATATACACTGGGTAAGAGGGAGCTCAAATTCACTCAGATCATTTCACTAAAAGCAAACTGCACAAAAATACTTTACAGAAGCTTAGGCTACACAACAACTTACCTCAGACTGCCAGACGCTGCTCAACAGGATCCTGGTTTTTGGCAGTTGCCCTACATTTGCATTGCTGCCACTATGAATTGTTTTCATGCAAAATATTTGCATTTTTCATTCATCAAGCCTCCCATTATGTAAAGCCTTTCATCATCCGTAAACTTCCTTCCTCTTCTTATCATTTATTAATATGTTTTCCCTGCTTCAGGAATGACTGTTTACATTCTGGTATTTGTGTTCTTTACAAGTTACACAATACTTGAAAACAACAGTGCTTGAACCTTTGTAGTAACATAAGCAACTTCCTTACATGCCACATATTGCTTGTGGAAACAGATTGAAAATTTTTAGGTAATGACCCATATTCTGCAATTTCTAACAAAGTTTATTTTTGATGTCTTTTTCTGTCTCCAGTAGTGGATTTGAACTGCTCCTCTCTGAAGAGGCGCAGGGAGTCTGAGGACTGTGGCAGCGCCAAGAAACCATGTATTCCGGGTATAAACTCTGGCAAAGCACACCCACCAAAATCAAATGCTGCCAAATCATTAAGCACTTCACTGCTGCCTCAGCCATCAGCGGGGCATTCTTCAGACTTGGAACTGTCTCCCAAAACCACAGATAGCCATCTGTGCACAGATCCAACAAATGGCCAACCATCACACTTTGTCACACTGTCATCCACCCAGTCGTCCTGCTCATCACCGTCACTCAAACCTTGTTTGAAGAGACAACCATCAATGGGGGCAAAGCAGGCCTATATAAACTCCACCCAGAATCACACCATAAAGTTAATAGAGTTAAGATCACCTTTACAACCAAGTGAAGAATGTTTGAAGAAACGAAGTGAGGACAGCGATAAAAGGGAAAAATTAAGCCCTTTGTTATCCTCTGAGGTTCCTCAGAAGGTCACTGGTAGCTCAGCTCACGTTCAGTCAGGCAGCCACCACTCTGGTAATACTCACCGGAGTACTTCGGTACCAGTCAAGACACTCACCAGAGGTGATCATGTGGAGGAGAGCAGGAAGTCTGACAGTAGCACTCACAAACCAGCCTCAAAAACAAATTCAGGTTCTTTGAGTTGTCGCCCAGGGGAACGCAACAAAACTGCCTGTCAACGAAGACTTGTTGAAATGCCTGATGATATAAATGATCTTTTCACCCCCGATGCCACGACCTACATCATCAGCAACGGCCAGAAGACTGTAAAGCCAAAGATGGATGTGCTCAAATCCCTCTCCTCAGAGAAAAGTTGTTCACCCGGCACCAGCTCCAGTACTCCAGTCACTGGATCCTCGTGTCGCAAACCTGGTCCTCCTCAGACTGTGGATACCAAAGTCCCTCTCTCATCATCTGCGCGTCAACCACCGATCTCCATGCCAACTATAACTTTAGAGAGGGTAAAACTTGAGAAGTTAAGATCCATTCCCTTCAAAGACAGTCATTTTAAAAACAGCTCCATCACTTCTTCAGACAGGCGGTCTCAGGGTGAGAGTGCCAAATCGGATCAGAAACACACATCTCTTTTCCACAACCCTTTGAGACGCTGCGTTTCAGACACTGGCTCCACAAGATCTAATTTTTCTCAGTCTCCACCACTGGAGAGGCAGGCAAGTGAAGGCCGTAGGAAGCTGGTGAATAAAGAAGATCCTATAGATGTGGAGCTGGACCTCGGCCTGAGCTTTGCATTAGATTTGGATCTAACCCAGAGCTCCCAGAGCAGTGAGGAGGAGCAGCTGCTATCCTTGCAGGAGATGATGGAGCGTGTTACCAAGCCTCCAGATACGCCAGAGAAGGGAGCCTTCTCAGAGCCGAGTACCCCTGGACATCATAGCTGCTTGCCAAAAACCGTAAGCTTCACATGGCTTCTTCTTTATGTATGCAAAGTTATAAATGTGTGGATCAACTTGCTGAGCTTTAGGACCAGAAAATCCAGTAAGTGTATATGTTTTCCACAGCAGCCATTGGCATCCACTGCAAAGTCAGGCAACTACAAGAACAACCTCGACCAGATGCTGAAAGAAATACACAACAATAAAAAGTATGTAATGCAAAAATGCCACACCATTGTTTTTTTATAATTTGAGCTACAGTGGCTGCACATGAGAGGAGTTAACTTTTTCAACATTCTTTTTACCCATCAGAGCGAAAGAGATCGAGGCACAGCTTCTAACTGCATGTCAAGAGGACCTGCAGAGAATAGCTGAATATGAGGAGGCTGAGGAGAATCAGGAGGAGGGCATCAACACTGCACAACAGTAAAGCATGCAGAAGCACACCGACACATTAGAGCTTTTCACAGGGACACAGCCATTGCACAGTAGTTGACTCTAATCTGCAATTGTTTGTAATTTGTTTTCTAGGGAATTCCTGCAACGATATTCGTTGATGTCCAATGCAATCAGGGAAGTGCCTCCAGGAGAAGTGGTGTTCAACCTGGAGAAATTTGGCTGCATCTTCAACCAGAATTCACTGGAGCTCAGAAAATGCATGGTCGATCCGCAGGGGACAGCACAGAAAACACTTCTTTGGTGAGTGTGTGGATGTACACAAGAAGGTTCAGAGCAACATGTTTCAATAACTGAACCCGAGGTGACACGGGTAAATAATTGTCCCAAGGGCCAAGATTCTCGATCATTTTGGTGTTCCTCTGCTCTATCATCCCGTCCATGTCAAGTGTACACACAGAATCACACTGCAGAATCACTGAATATATGTCAAAATCTGATGGTCAAATTATCGCTGCCCGTTCATGCTTCCCAGATAAGCTTCTTCTGTTTGGACTCTCCTACAGCTTTCAATGGATTTAAGATTAGGTGAAAAAAGATAAGTAATTCACAATAATGAGAAGCTTTTTCAGAATAATGAATTTGTCCCCAACCCAGTCCCAACTGAAAGCACTTAAAGAAGAGGTTTTGATGTCCATCACTTGTACATCTCACGAAACAGATAAGCTTCCATCCATTTAAATGTAAAAAAGTCCATTTTGCTGCATTAAGTGAAGCTTAATCTGCATAGACAGCTGTTTAATTAGCTGCTGTATATGTGTTTTGAGTTTGTTAAGTGTATCTACATCAGGGCTCCCACTCTGTGTTCTTGCCTGTTGCACTACAGGCAGATTCCCCTAATTCACTACAGTTAGTGGGGAAATAAAATAATTGAATCAATACACACAAACACTGTTGGTTTCTTCCCATGTACCTGACATGAAACTATTCAGATCCCAGGAGCTGCAGCTGACAGGCAGCTGTTGTTAGACTTTTATTTTTGCTAATTATTTCCTAACCTTTCTGATGTTTCCCAGGTCCAGTCCTGCACAGCTGAGATTGCACCTAAACATTGGATTGTTCCAGGAAGCTTACAACTCTCGCTCACCCTGTCCATCTCAGGTTACCCGTTTCCTGTTCAAGGTAGACCCCGCGCCCACCTGATGTATGTCAAATGTGAAGTGTCTGTCCAAATGTCTGAACTTTGGCAATGCTTTTTTGTCGTTCCTTGCAGATGATGTCAGTCCACAGTGAAAGAATGGTATCGGAAAAGATACTACAGGCCCTCTGTGACATCGCCTGCACTGCGGCTTATCAGATAGGTCAGTGCCCTGCTCCCCAGGTTTTGGTATTTCCTCACAATGGTTAAGACATGCTAACATGTTTTTTTTCTGTGTGTGCCTCCTCAGTGAAAAATGGGAGCCAGCAGTTTACGGTGTGGGTGCCCAGCTTGGACGATGTGGCGCGGGTCTTGATGAATATGGGAGCTGCATTTGTTACTCTCTTCCCTTTTGAGAATCTGCAGCCTCCGTTCACAGAAGGAGATTTGTTGTAAGTAGCGTTCCCGTTCATAGGATGTCCATTTTCTTGCCTTAAATGCAGATGCTGATCTGATGTTTCATGCAGTTGAGTTTCTTTGTTTTTGTGTAGGGAGGACATCTTTATAAAAAATGAGACTCCCTCCTCTGAAAAGGATCAGAGCAGTTTTCCTGAACACAACTGCAACAATATCTTGAAGGTGAGACACATGTTAGATAAGGACAATTTGTCATGTCTGTGAGAAAGACAGCGTGGCAGCTTCTCCATTCAGATCACTCACTACTTGGATGTTTCTCCTGTGTCCTTGCCTGCAGTACCTGTCTTACTGTATGGGCCTCTGTCCACGGGCATACACTGATGACGAGCTGCTGTTGCTGCTAACTGTGGTGGGACGGGTGGGCCTGGACACACGTTTCATCCTCCAGTCCAGTGTGGAACTGTATCCTCTACAGTACAAAATTGTCAACAATATCAGGGACTGGGACACCATGGTCAGTTCATTCTTCTGATTCTTAAAAAATAAAGTCATACCATCAACATAATTTTTAACCTATTATTTATCTAAAATATTTCAGCTTCCCAGAATCTGTCTTGCACTTACTGATCTGACAGATGACCACCACAACATGTGCCTGCTGGTTCAACTTTTGCCTGACAGCACACGTGGAAAGTAAGTATTTTTATTCTTTTCTCTTTCTCTTTTTATTCTATTTTCCCACACAGTGTGTCTTTTTTGTATTTGATTGTATTGTGTTGTCCTTAAAATGGTATTTACTTTTGTTTATAAAGGCAACTGCGTCGACACCTGAGCCTGTCCATGATCTCTAAATTATTGGATGGAAGTTGCACTTACAGACCAACGGAAGCAGAGTTTCAGGTAATTAGTTTCAGTGTGTAACCTAAACCAGTGCAGTTTCCTTTAGAACCTAGCAGTTGAAATACGCAATTATCTACATAATTGATAGTTTTCCTTACCTTGTTCTCTGCTGTGCTCAGCTGTCAGAACTGAGGCCGTACCTGCCCCTCATGCAACCCTCTGCCATTCTTCGAAGCATGCTGAGCTCCTCCAGCAGGAATCAGACAGACAAAGAAGAGGACGCAGCCAGTCCCGACCAACAGGTGAGCGTATGCCTAATGCCTAAAATGTCCTAACCAAAAACTAAATTTCGATTTAGGCTCTCATGCCTTCATTTTTTTAAGGGTATGTAAAGAATCTTATGGTCACATAATTTTAACTGAATGTAGGAAGAATGCAGAATGCAGGTTTAAGGCACCTGACATTGGCCTCCCTTTTCAGATGATGAGGCTACATCCACATGATATGCAAATGTTTCTGATGCAAATCTCCATTTTTTTTCTGTGCCTCAGGCCTACTACCTCTGCTATAGTCTGCTGACCTTGGCAAATGAAGCTTCCAATTTTCAGTTCTTCCCAGCTCATCAAAAGGTATGACTTTTTTCTCTATATAATTTATTTTGCGCGGGGTCTCAAGCGCTGGGCCTGTGGTGACTAATTAGTTGATTTATCTCTTTAGAGTTATAGTGTCTTAAGATGGTGACATCCTTTTGCCTGCAAGAAATGTGTTAATGATGCATTGCCTTTTTCTTCTGGCTCGCAGAAGCAGCTGCTGTCCCTGTGCTCCGAGCTGGAAACACATGTTAAGTGTGACATCAGAGAGAGCGAGAAACAACTTTATCGGAGCAAGGTGACTTTCATTTCAAAAAGAACTTCAGGCATTTGTGTTTATCAGTTTGGCCTCTCAGTTTTGGTGCAAACATCTTTTCTCATCACAGCATGAGTAGTTTTCTCCACCCCTTCAGAGAAAACCATTCAACTTATTGGAGACCCCAAAGACTTAGTTATTTTTTAAAAGAAAAGAACCTTTTTAGGTCCTGAAAGCAACCCAGCAGAAGTGTAAATATATTTACAGTTAGGAATGGAGTTGGATTCTCCAGCATGCAGGTAGGGTATTACTAATACAGACAATAGGTTGGAGGAGTCAGGTCAACTCATTTGTTTTGGACAGTTAAATTAAATGTTCCATTATTGCTGAATTTGGTTTAACAGTTTCATATAAACTGCATTTAACCATTACATTTGGAAGTATACAGTATATCCAGATGATGTTAGACCTTTTAATACTAAACTAGCATTTTGTTTTTTCTCCCATGTTAATTCTTATAAATCGAAACTTGACTATGTTGTATTTAATAACAGAAAATGTGCTTTTGTAATACATGGAGTTAAGGCTGCAACTAAATATTATTTTAAAATTATTGATTCATCTTCTTAATTTTCTTCTTGGTTAATTAATTGCTTAGTCCAAAAGATATCAGAAAACAGAGAATAAGCTGTTTAATTTCCCTCAAGGTTAATTCATTAAATGAATTAATTAGTCAATTTAATATCGTGGTAGACAGCAAATATCCACAGTTTAGGAGCGGTGAAGGACAGTGAATTTATTGTTTAAATTGTTGTATAATATAATTGATATTGTATTAACATTCAAGCCCATCATTAAAACTAGCTCTCTCGAAGCAGTGTGTTTGACAATGTCGGCCCTCCTCCCTCCCTCCAGGTAAAGGACTTGGTGGCCAGGATCTCAACCAAGTGGACGATGCTCCTTCAGAGGACCCGGCCTCTCCATGTACAGTAGTTTTATATATACTCTTACATGTATATTATATTTACAGTTTTTTAAGTTACAATAAAGTAAAATATTCTATAATTCTGAAGTTCCCTGTTTTCCTCCTGTAGGGTCAGTTGTATGATTATTGGCAGCCTTTGGCTGAGGACACAGTGACAAGCAGCCAAGAAGAGCAGCAGATAGACGACAGTGGTGACGGAGAGGAGCCTGTGACGGAAGGAGATGAAGAAGAAATCAGGGGAAATGAAGATGTTTTAATGACAGCTGAGGAAGAGGAGGAGGAAGGAGACGATACAATGGATGGCACAGAAAAGACAGGGGACTCCATGAAGCCAGAAGAAATGGAGGAAGACGATGCAATAGAGGATACAGAGGAAGTGACAGAACCCGTTAATGGGGACTTAAACCAAGAGATGCCTCATGTACACGAGACAACAGAAATGTCTCACTACAACCAGGTAGCAGTGTGTGATTTAGTGTCATAGGGATGTTTATTCTTGATCAGCATTGCCTTCAATGTCAAGATTAATTTGCACTATCTGCCTATCCTCTTCCTCCCGAGCAGCCAAGTTGTTATTAAAAGATATACTAGTTGTATATTATTGAATAAAGCCATTTTAGGAGATTGCAAAGTTAATATTTTTGGTTGTTGCACAAATATTGTTTTATTGTATCTGTGTGAAAGTGACACACTGTTTAAAATCTACTATGCAACATGCTTACTGTAAGTTTAGAAACATCCGCTTGTAAAGCGGTTTCTCAGCCGTTATTGCTTTGTTATTGTGCTAGCTGCAATAGGCCTCTATCACAGCAGACTGGTCATAGCAGGAAAAGCACAGGTGTCACTAAAAACATTAATGACGGCTCTCTTCCATTTAAATGTATTAACTCGTGTCAGTGAGACTGAAACCAACAGACCTAAATTAAATTTATCCATTGTTAATTTTACCAGTCACTCTCGTTGGCCTGTTAAATTGGCTTTGTAAATAATATGTATATTATATTGTTTCTTGATTTTCTGTTGATGTTTTACTGTTTTAAGTATTTTTCATTTGGTTAAATTTCACTTGTGGGAACATATTTTTTTACCGATTAAAAATACTTTTTTATAGCTGTTGCCGAATAGAAAAAAATAAATGTTTACATGTTAAAAATTCTTTGTTGCCTTAATATAAAACACCGGGCACAATGTAGTCAGATCCCACCAATGTAGGCAATATCGGTATGTTTATAGTAATATAACTAATGTGCACAAATAACATAACATATTTTTGTGATTGCACAGTATATAGGGGTGTGCACTTAACTAAATGACAAACTTTCCTGAGGGAAGGCCACTCAAGGCAAGTCATAGCTTAGTCTCTTAAGCACTTATAATGACTTATAATAACAGTATTTGATTTTCAAGTGTTTGAAAAGGGAATTTAGTCTTTGACTTGTCATTGTCATTTGTTACAAGTATGAAATCCAAATGTCTAGAATATGTAACTCGGTCACTAGAGAACAGTTTTAGAAATGCATCTCCCATCTCACAATCTTCAGTTAGCATTAACAGAACCAACTGAAGCTCCACTTTGTGTTTGATACATTCCACAAAAGAGCCCCAGGGTATATGAACTATCACGTAGGCATGGCCAGAAGCCAACATAGGCCTAATTGTAACAAGAGGAAGCATTATGTCATCGAGTGTCCCTCCTGTTAAAAACAAAAGAGCAAGAAGCTAAGCTTGTTTAAAAGCACAAAAAACAGACAATAAACTCACGACATAAACTAGTTCAATATAGATGGTTGATAAGAATGTATATAACTCCTGTCAAAGTTCATCATATGTCTGTAATAAATGTTTTCCAGTGAAAGTTACTGGCTAAATGTAGTGGAGTAAAAAGTACTGTATTGTATCCTAATCCTCATCACCAGGGGCATGTGATTTGCTCAAATGCTGATTACCATTTGGAGGTGTAAAAGTGTAAAGTAATATAAAATGGAAATACTCAAGTACAAGTACCTCAAAATTGTGCTTAAGTACAATTCTTGAGTAAATGTACTTAGTTACATTCCACAACTGATTTTAGGGAAGCCCATTTAAACCAATGTGTCGGGAAAAAATTCTGTAAGTCATTATAATAAGAACCCTTTCCATAATTATGATCGAATTAATTATGACTAAGTATCTCATAATTTTGACTCATTGTTATTTGATAGTAAGTCATAGGTTTCTATTAAAATTACTTTATTTTTTGGCGTCTTAAATGGACTTCAATGGTTTCGCACTTTTATTTTTACTTCATATCTATGTTTTGTTTTCGATACAGTGTATGGTTTTGTATAACACACCGTCAGAACAATTAGCTATGCCTCTTCGTTGTTGGTTTGTTCCACTCCGCCCCACTTTCATTGGGTTGCTAGGCGACGGTAGTCAGGTGACTGTCTGCAGACAGAACATGGCTGACCTGTCAGAAGACCAATGAGGGAAAGGCCAAATTTAGCATAATCGATCTTATTTTTACGTCGTTTCTGACCACAGTTGACCGCCGTGGGCAGCAGTTGACAACAGGTATTCAAGGTAAGCGTAAGATCACTACAATACGGGTGGATTTATTACTCCGTGTTGCTTGTTTGGAGCAGCTGTAGCTAGCGTTGGTGTTGGCTAGCTAAGTTGAGCTAGCTGCTAACCAAACAGTCCCCGCTTTTTCTTCCAGAAGTCTATTTGAATGTGAAAGCTAGAAGTCGGAAATTACATTTAGGCATCTGACATTTTGTCCTTCTCAAATTTGCAACTTTATAATATTTCCGTAGCCAAAGCTAGTTTGTTGTATCGGAAGTGCAGCACTAAAACTACAGTAGTTCAAGGAAAGATAACGTTGCAAGTTAATATGTAATTTATCGTGTCGTACTTCAAAGGCTATTTAAACCAAAGTCAATATCATTGCGCACAGATAGACAGCCCCCCGTGATCAGGAAATCTTAGCACGAACACTTTGAATGTAATGTGTCATCAGCTAGTTTTTGGAGTTGGTCTATTGACATCGGGTTTCACTCAGGACTCTTCCTCTGGCGTACGCAAAATGACATGGACAAAACATTTGGATGAATTATTATTGTGCCTGGTTTATTTTACAGAGGGGAGGTTTCAACCTTTCAGCCTCTCTGTGGAGGAATGCCACAGTCCTGTCACACACCTAACTTTCTATGTTAACTGTATTATTTGTATGATAGATATAGGTTTCTTATTTTTAACTGATGCAGTATTTTGCTATTGGAAATATGTTTCCTAAGTTTTGGAGGAACTTAATGAAGGGCACCCATAAGAAACAAATTGTTGATTGAGTCTGTGCAGCAGCTCAATGACTTGTTTCTAGATTATATCATCACTATGGTTTATGGGTTGGGCTTTGGCAGTGTTGTCATAAATGTGCAAAAGACAGCTTGTTGTTTCAAATTAAAGTCTATCTAAATTACAGCTGCAAAGATTAGATCAATTTATTGTCTTCTATTACATTATTAGCTAGATATTTTGGTATTGGATTAAATGGTTTGAGTCATTTTTTAAATATAAGAAAGTCAAAATGTAAATATTTCAAAAGTACCTTTGAAGATGTTATTTCAGGCTTTGGGAAACAGTGGTCTGAATTTTTTATAATTTTTTTGACATTTCAAATACCAAACAAATGATGGATTATTAAAATAAAATACAGTCTCCAAGCTGTTTGCAACAGGTTCAAACATACAAATTAAAATATATGTATGCTACATTATTATACAAGAAGAGTAATTTTTTGTACATTGGTTTTTCTCCTAATGATTTATTAATGAAAGTTTTTTAAAAGCCCTTTTGAATTATTCATTCCAATAATAACAACAAGTGATCTGATTTCAGATGAGCGGGTTGCCGGATGGAATAGCAAATGGCCCAAGCAGGAGAGAACACTCTGATAAAGACGCTCAGATTTGGGAGAGACCTTGGACTCTTGAAGAGATGCGGCAGAGCAGTGCCAACTGGTCCTTGGCAGCCGACTCTGGGGTAAGTAAAAAAAAAACATCATATCCAGCTCTGAAACGGGCCAAAAAACAGTAATTCATCCTTTATTAAATAGTCAGAGAAAAGCTGCAGAAATCTGAGTCGTGGATGGGATTGTGAAATGTGTTCTGCTTTGGTGCAATGAAATGAACTCTGCAACTGTTGCTGTCTTCATAACCGCATTTTTTTCTTCACAGCTCTTCCTGTTCCTTCAAGACTTCTCCCAGAGAATGCTGTCAAAGACGCATGATATTGAAAAGCAGTTGGACAGTCTGATCCGTGACACCAAGGCCACAGATAGCTGCCTGCACTCCGTCTTTAACGACTTTCTCATGCTCTCCAATACACAGTTTATAGAAAATGTAATGTTTTTGTTCTACTTCCATTTTGCTGCTTATGCTTTTGGAACTAAAATGTTGCAGTTTACATGACATAATGTGTATTGTAACAAAAATGTCTTTTTACCTGGTGTCCTGTTACAGAGAGTGTATGATGAAGAGGTAGAAGAGACTATTCCCAAGGCCGATGCTTTGGAAAAGCAGCCGGAGCAGGTATAAAGAATTCATCACTCTTGCTCCTAACATTTGATGAGTTCAATTCATGTAGTATACTACTGAATAACGCTTTTCAGTGTTCTGATTTCAGGGATATTATTGCCACAGTATGTGGCACACATTATTCACAAGACTTGTATAGCCCTGTGAAAGTCCTTTTTCCTTTTCCCTCAAGGAGAAGACTCGAGAACAGAAAGAGGCTGAGATGATTCCGAAAATGCAGGAAGCTGTAAACCATGGTCTGAGAGTGCTGGAGTCAGCCTTTGAGCATCTGGACATCAAAGCAGGAAATTCTGATTCAGAGGATGAAGAGGTCACAGACAGGGTGGAGGCCATATTGGAGCCAAAGGTGTGCTCTCAGTCTTGAAGCAGTAATTTGGGATACATTCTGAAATTCATGTGATAATTGTACTTCATGCTTTGTGTCTTTGCTGTCCTGTCTTCGTAGGATCTTTATGTGGACAGGCCACTTCCATATTTGATTGGTTCCCAGGCCTTCATGGAACAAGAGGACGTTGGCCTTGGTGACCTCTCGAGTGACGGTAATATACTCATGGTAGCTTCCTCACACTCCCTGATGTTAAACTCTTTTACTTCTCTTCATGTATTTGTACGATTCTCCTTCCAGAAATGTCAGTTGACAGCGACAGAGACAGTGTAATTGAGAGTGAAGACGACAAAGAAGCAGTTGTAAGACTTTTTTCAATCTCTTTTCTTTCACAGTATTTTTCCAGGTTTTTGTCATTTTGCATCTTGCACAGGAAAATAAATGTAAACCTCTTTGTATGTATTTATTTATTTCTCAGCAGTCAGATGATGATTTTAATCAGGAGGATGAAGGTCACAATAGTATCAGGAAGGTAAGCTTGGCTGCTTGTCCCAACACATGAAAAGTTACATTGAAACTGAACAACGTCATAACTTTGGATTTTCTTCCCACACTCACCTAGAAGTCATCCATGATGAGTTATGAGGATGATGAAGAGGAGGAGGATGAGGATTCAGACATATTCGGAGAATCGGACAGGGAAGATGATGATGAAGACACAAAGGTATGTTTGTTATAATATATATGTTTGTCAGCAAGATTTTAGAAAAGTACAAATCTGATTTTCATGAAACTTGTTGAATCATGGACCAAGGATGAACATGACAGATACACAAGTTATTTAGTATTTTCGTGCCCTTGTAGTTTCAGTCTGAAGTCTTTCAGATATGATGTACCTCGGGGACAGTGCTAATCTTGGTTGTTGTTTTTTTATTTCACACTCAGAACACAGGCTCATCGTCTTTCGCCGATGAGCTGGCAGCTCGAATCAAAGGTGAACCAGTTCACAAACCAGAAGGAGATCGTGCATGTAAGTCACTATCATTATCAACCAGCTGGTAGGATATCATCTCACTGTTACTCCCACACACACATCACACAGCATCAGAGTTTACTTTTGAGATTTCAGTAATGACATCATTGCATGTGCATGCTCATGGATTTTGTGTTTCTACCATGTCATGTCTTGGAAGCATTGACATCTAAGAAGAAAAGTAAAAGCAGGAAAGAACCAAAACCTGCCAAGCCACAGGGTAGGACTTTCATTCATCATCAGTGCAATATGTTTCATTTTGCATGAGTTGTTTCCACAGCACGGCCCACTGATCCCCGTATGTCTCTCAATACTGTTTCTGTCCGCTGTAACAGCAGCTGAAGAGGACAGCGATGACATGTTTAAGCCTCCTAAGATGGATGATGATGACTTCTCTCCCTTTGGAGGGAAAGGTGGCCTCTTCAGTGGAGGGAAAGGCCTGTTTGACGATGATGACGAGGTATTAAACTAAATGATTTTTCAGAGCCCCCTATTATTTAGCCCCACAAACTCTGTGCTTCAGCCAGAATCTGATTTGGGTTGTATTATGTTTTGCTATCCAGGGGGATCTTTTCGCTGAGGCACCAAAACCTTCTGCGTCCCAAGAGAAAAAGGTGCTGAATGAAAGCGTGAAAAGCACAGCTCAACCTGCAGGTCAGACCTAAATCAGACTTTCTTAACAATTATGTGCAAAGACACACAGATAGGATGGGTACAAACCAAGGTTATCATAGTTTGGGATTTTTAAAATCGTTTTTAAGTTATTTTTGTCTTTTCATTTTAGTTTTAGTTTTTAAACTAAACTTTACGTTTAGTTTATATGTCTGTTTTAGTTTGTTTTTCTTAGGTCCAGGTCTAATGTCTCAGAACTATGTAGCTTTATGTTAATACAAAAAAATTTGAGATCTGTGTCAGAACCGCCATAATTAGAATATCTTTTGACTTTATTGTATGATAATAGTTGTACTGTATGCATAAAGGAAATTAAAACTGGACCAGCAGCCTGATAACCTTTCTTTTCCATTCCAGAATCCATCAAACCTGGAAAGAAGATTCCAGCAGGTGCCATTTCAATATTCCCAGGTAGTAGCATTTCCTTGTATGATGTCAAAATCACGTCCTTGTCTGCTTCATCCTCCTCATCCAAAATAAATCTCGTCTCTCCATAGAGAACAGCCTGTTCAGTTCAGGGAATGACTCTGATTCAGTGGCCAGCAAAGAGAACGGGACTCCAACTCCAAAGACCTCCCGGTCGGTTCCTACCGGTGTTGGTGGAGTAGGAGGAGGGCTGTTTGATGATGAAGATGAGGAGGATGACTTTTTCAGCAGTAAAAGCCTGAAAAAGTCTGACTCTGGTAAGTGTGTGAGAATGGGCACTTCAGTGACACAGTCCCGGTTCAGGTGGGATCTTCATCCTCAAACCACTGTGGTTTTTTCTCTTTTTCAGCTGGACAGGGAAAACCCAAGAAAGCTATCGACCTTTTCGATGATGAGGATGAGGATGGTGGTGACATATTCAGTGAGAAGTATAGTACACCAACTCCAACCGAGAGCAAGAAGGAGGTAGTGGAAGAGCAAGTTAAACAACCTGAGAAAAAGGTAATGATTTATATTCAAGAGTCCCAGTGTGGTCGAACATGACAGTTTTACGTTATGCTATAATTACATAGTGTCTTTGTGGCCTGTAGAAGAGCTCCTGAAATAATGATTCATTGTTATGTTTAGATGCCAGCAGGGGCCATCTCCATGTTTGGACCGGGGACTCAAAGCTTGCTCAGTGAGAGCCTGAAAAAGCGTCAGCCGTCTACCAGCGAGGAGTCTGAGAAATCTGAGGAGGTCTGAATAGATCATTGTCCAACATTGTGCTCCTGACAAAATCTAATTTGCTGTGTTTTCACATGCAGAATGCCAGTTTCTTTAAACCAAAAAGGGTTTGCTCTGCCTCCAAATACACCAGCAACTGGTTGAAGGCCACAGGGAATTTTTGTTGTTTATCTACCAGTTTTTTCCTCTGAGGTCGCGTCGGCTCCTACATTGACTCTCAAACTCATTTATCAGGCATGGATGCCATTAAATGACCAGACCTAGTTGCAGTCAGTATATTGATGTTTTCTCAGAGTGCCATATTCGAGTGCAGTCTGAGAAAAGGCCAAATTCGATTTATTTTAAAGTGCACTGCTGGCCTTTTACTCCTGTTGTTACAGTTCATTTCTCTTTACTCTGTGCTGGTATTTTAAGACTAAAACCACATACTTTCATAAAGGAAGTTAGAATTTAGAAAGCTACTCATATAAAATGTTTATCTTCATGTTGTGTATTTCAGAACGGGCCGGCTCCAGATGCTGTGAAGGCAGCTGCCAAGCAAACTCCAAAATCCCAGACCAGAGGCCTTTTCTCTGATGATGAAGACACACAGGTAATACTCTCAAACGTAATTTGAGAAACAGTGATAACAATTATTATACATTCTAATCACATTATATATGTATTCACCATTCATAGGGATCTCCAACCATCCCTAAGAGCCAGTCTCAGCCTGAACCTGCAAGCCAAGGCAAAACCAGCAAGGTTCCTTTGTCCTTATTTGATGATGAAGAAGAGGAGGTGAGAATATTAACTAATATCCCACACATTTGGACAAAGTTGAACAAGTGAGGCTTGTTTTTGCTGTGTGTACTTTACAGTAATCTGGCTGTTCACCTTGCAGGATCTGTTTGCATCTGCATCTAAATCTAAAGCGAAACCTAATCCAGCTAAAGCCTCCACACCACAACCCAATAAGACTGTGTCCAGCTCCCTCTTCAGTGATGATGAGGTATGGGAGTCCAGATGTTATACTTAACCGATGCATACCGATATTTAATGAAGTGTACAATATGGCAAATTTCCTGAATATTTCCATCTGACAGGACCAGTGGCTGAGTTCTGAAAGTAGTGCAGCAAAGCCAGAGGTCAAGACAGGAGGGATGAAGCCCAGTGTCAGTGCCCCCTCCAGTCTCCCAAGTGCCAAAATGTCTCACAAAAGCAGCCTCTTTGACGACGGGGAGGGTGATGATCTTTTCGCTCCAACAACAACGTCAAGGTATTAAAGGGAGGAACAGTGCAAAAACATGTCTGTCCATTGATGCTAAAATCACTCACCTATCCTCTCGTTCTGGCGCTCTTCATGCAGTCAGAAGAAGCCTCAGAGAGTTGCTCTCCTGTTTGAAGATGAGGGTGGTGATGATGATGAAGATAAAGGATCCCTCTTTGGCATCAAACCTGCTGTCAACATCAACACTGCAGCCCCAGCTGCTAAAGTAAGTGCACCGGCTTTTTTTTTGTGTTTCATGTTTGTCATTATAAAAACTATGTTGTTTTGAAGCTTGCCTTCAGTGGGCTTTGAAAAGGTTTAATAATGTCAAGGGGCAAAATAACTTTTTGTCCGTACCTAGAGGAACATTTCCTTCTTTCAACAAATCCTTTAATGAAACATAAAACACAACACAAAATTAGAAAATCAAGTTGGCTTGACAGGTAAGTGAGAAAGAAATATTCTGGCAATCCATTTCTAAATCTAATCTAAGTCTTTGTTAATGCAATACTGTATTTTTAGATCAAACTTAAAATTTGGACTTACCAGAATTAGTAATCACTTCCCTGGCTTATAAAGATTTACCACAACATTGTTGCTAAAATGTTTGAATCTGTAATAGTTAATTTTTTACACCATGTAAATAACACTAACTGTATGAGAATAACTACTTTTCATCCCTGCATTCTTCAGAAACCAGCTGTGGCCTCTCAGGCGTCCCCGATGTTAGAGAAATCGGAAGACGTTGTCGTTTCTAAGACAGCAGTGGAGGACAAGCCCTCAGAGCAGGAGAAGCCCTCAGAGCAGGAGAAGCCAGCAGCAAAGAAACCTGAGCCGCCCCCGTCGGCGCCCTCGCCAGAGATCAGTGAGAGTAAAAAGAAGCCTGCTGGAGCAGTCAGTCTGTTTGGAGGCATTGACGTGTTTGCCAACAAGCACACAAAGAGCCCGTTGGATGAAGATGACAATGATGACGGCTTCCTCTCCAAGGACAGCCCACCACCAAATGTCAAGAAGGAGGAGAAGAAGGAAGAGAAAGTCAAAACAAACACTGTTAGTCTATTTGATGATGATGAGGAAGATGAATCGGATTGGAATGAGCCGATATTCACGCCCAGCAAACCCACAACAGCAGTAAAGGTTTGTATTGTTTACAATAAGCCAAAGAACTGAGGACCTGCTGCGGTCAGGTTATTTACATACATACGTGTCTGTGATTTTTCTCTTACAGCCGACAGAGGTGCGACCACAAGCAAAGAGCACAGGTGTGTTCCAGGATGAGGAGCTGCTGTTCAGTCAGACGCAGCAGAAGGACAATGACCCAGATGTTGACCTGTTCGCCACCTCAGTGAAGCCAGCAGCACAAAGTTTGTTTTCAGATGACGATGAGGATGACCTCTTCAGCTCCACCAAGCCTAAAGCTCCTCCTCCGGTAGTGATTTCCTGCTGATTAGATTATGCTGCTTCCTTGACATTGTTTTTTACATTTGAAAAAAAGATCAGCTGTGTAAACATTCATTCAGCTGAACCCCAGATCTTTTACCTTTTCATTCTCAGAAAGTAGCAGAGAAGCCCACTAAACCGAATGACAAAGCACCACTAGCAAGTCCAGAACCTGTATCTGAGATTCAGGTGAGTTAACTGTATGCATGTACTGGTTCTTTGAGCCATAAACACACATACCTGTGTGTTCATGCAATTTTGATTTGGGGTTTATTTTTGCTTGTATGAGCTGCTGTTGTGTTAGACATATCTACATCTTAATGAACAGTCTGTTAAAAGAGTGTGTTGTTTCTATATGGATCATTTGATTAAATTCTGAACCTGCTGTAATCTGACCACACAGAAACCGGCACCAAACCCTGTAAAACCTAAAGATTCCTCGTCAAGGATTGGGAAGCTTCAAGTAATTTTTTTGTTTTCATTCAATCAGAAGTCTTCATTGCTGACATTTCACTCTGATTCCTCTTGAGGAAAGACTTTTCTATATCCTCCACATTTTCTCTTTAAGGTGTCTTCTATCTGGGCCTTTTCATATTCCAACTCAAAAGCTTGGCTTTAATACAGCAGCATGACTGCCAAAATGAAGACAGTAATCTGTTCCGATGTCATTTTGCTAAACTGGAAGAATTCTCTCGCTTTTTCTTTCAGTTTCACAGGAAGTTATTGCATCTCGCTCTCACTTCATTTCCATCCACAGTCTTTGTTTTTTCATTTTCCTCTGAATGATCTGCTGCTTCGATCACTCTGACAAACTGAAAATAGACTAGTTGTAAATGTGTATTTAACTGGAAAAGCTGCTTAAGTAATCTTTGGCCAGTGTTCAGAGTCAATGGTGTCTTTTCTGCCTGATAAATTGTAATATTGGTGTATCTGATCATATTATTTTCAGGCCAACCTGATGATCAACCCTGCTGCATTGCTCCCTGGAGCTGTCCCCAGTATGCCAGGAGCTGTTAGTGTATTCCCTGGTATGGCTGCTAGTTCTTCTTCTGGGGTGTCCAGCTCCAGCCTGAGTCCCAGCCCCGTCACAACTCCTATAGGAGCCCCGACAGAGCTTGAGGAAGGAGTGAGCTTCGACACCCCAGTCCAGGTTACAACACTGCAGAGCGCACACAAGGTGAGTTTTTTTCATCTGCAACAAGTTTGACACGACACATTGAGTTGAATGTGAAATACTTTATTTTTTGGGACTGTGAACAAATTTTAAATTAAATTAGCATTACTATTAGCATGAACTTATTAGTTTTAATCTGTGTGAGCTGAACATATTAAGTGTAGAGTTGCAAAACACTGGATGTAAAATTGAGAGCAATGTCTTTGTCATGCAGAGCCGTGCCAAAGGTTCTGTACAGCGGAGACCCCAGTCCAGAGCAGCCAGGCAGCAAGCAGCCCAAAGATCTTCAGAAGATAAGAAGAAGACTGTGGGTGGAGATGGTTCTGGGTCGAACCCCAGTCTGTCTGGTTTAACCTTACCTCCACCAGAGAAGTCCAGCCAGATGCGTGCCAGTCCAACACTACCTGACCCGGCTGAAGCTGCAGCCCTGCCCACCTCCTCTCCTTCTCAGTCTTCTGTCTCTGAAGTCTCCCCAAGACCCTCTGTACTGACACTGCCAGTATCTACAAACACCGGACATAAAGACTCCAGTAAAGACAGCGGCAGCAGCAGCAGCAGCAAGGTGCTGCCATTGTCTGATGAGGATGACCTTTTTGGCTCTGACAGTCTGTTTGGGGGCCCCTCAGTCACTAACACAACTTCCACCAAACAAACTACCAAGACTACAGAACCTCAGGCCAGTAGTGGGATGGGACTGAAGAAAGACAAAGACGTAAGCCCTCTCCCATCCATTTTTGATGCCAGCACTGATGACATTTTCCAAAAAGTTAAACCAAGGTCAACCACTAAGAAAGCCACGGCCTCGTCCTTTTTGGATGAAGATGATGATGATGACATCTTTGGAGTGAGCAACAGCTCAACTCCCAAATCAACCAGTAAAGACAGCAGTAGTTTTTCAAAGCAAGACATCTTCCAGGTACCTTTATTTTACATTGATAAAAATACTGTCAAGGTTTTTTGTTTTGTCATAGGTTGAGAATATGTTTCATTCATTTTCTTATCGACTGAACATCTGTGTTCTCAGGATGAAGTAGCCACTGTGCCTAAAGTTCACAAGAAGCACAAAGAGAAGAGTATTGATGCCAGCTTGTTCGATGACAACATAGACATTTTTGCTGACCTGACGGACGCTTTAAAACCAAAACAGAAGTCCAAGACGAAGGGAGAGACCAAGTCAATATTTGACGATGACATGGGTAAGAAACAATAAAAGGCATGCATGCATTTTTGTTTTTTAATGCGATCATTTTGATACTTTGTGTCTTGTGGTCTACTTTTGTTAAAATTGCCATATCTAACCAAAGATTTTGTCCATATTTTTGTTTTTTAAGATGACATCTTTTCATCAAGCACAGTAAAAACAGTCACAAAGGCTCCCCAGAAGTCAAAGAAAACGCCACAGTCTCAGGAGACCAGTACAGCATCAGATTCAAGCAACATATTCGATGATCCACTCAACGCTCTTGGTGGGAACTGAACTGTTGTTTCTGAGTAGCCAGATTTGTACAATTGTGGATTCATTTTTTTGTCATATGGATCGCTGAAAGATTGGAGATCGGATACACTGTTGATAGAGTATTTATTCATATGAATTCATATAAATACTGTGGCTTATTTTTGGCAGAAATTATTCCAGTTGTCTCATGACAGCACTTCCAAAATCATCTCAGCAGCATCTGATCATATTATGTAACAGTTACTATATACTGTAATCTTTATTATACATGATAGCACTTTATAAGCATACCATTATGCTTAGCCTCAAAGCCTGCAGAAATTAACAGAAAATTGTTTTGTTTGTTTTGAAGATGTTTATCCTTTTCCATGTTGAGATTCCATGTCTTTGAGTTTGTGCCATATCATGGTTATGATGAGAAATCAGCGTGTTTACTTACTGTCTTAGGCATTTTGACAATGTTTTTATTAATAAGAAATTCATCAATTTCTTAACTTTGGCTGTGATGAAAAAGGAAATCCATTTTTAATAACTAAAAAGAAACATATTTTAAGCTATCTGAAATGAGTGTGATTCTTTTCAAGTCACTTGCTTTCTATGCACCATGCGTGTCTATATTTAGATACTGATCAGTGTTTGATATGAGCAGGAAGAAAGCTTTTGGTCTGTGATTATTAAAACTATTCCTGTTTCATTTTGGATGATTGAGGTTTAGTGTTTTTGCTGAGGTCAGTATGATTAAAGTTTTAAAAAGAAGGGAAGATATGAAGCTTCTCCCTTATTAGCATTTAAAGAGAAACCCACTTGGCTGCTTGAAGTTCTATACATTTACAGGAGATATTAAATAAAAGCTCCAGCAACTAAAGAGAGCATAATTGGTTAGGCCATAGGGTCATATTCTTGTATTTGTAGGCCTTGAACATTTTTAAATTTTACTGTCATGGGGCAACAAATATGCTAAAAAAAAATACATCTTGAAAGATATTTATTTGAGCCTGTGATAATTACAGAAAACAACGACTGTTGTTTTGAGGAAATATGTATTTTCTGATCATTTTGGTCCCAACTCGCAGGAGGATGTAAAAGTGACACCAGAGACAAGTTATGGTTCCGCCCACCTCACAATCCTTGGCACTAGTTGGTTCCTTTGTCTGTCAATTAAGTGAAGTCACCAAGGTGTTGTTCAGTCGCCTTTGACAGGTATGATGATGTCGCCAACAAGGGGACCACGGCGACCGACTGCTGCCGACAGTTTGCTTTGTGCCTTGTGTAGTTTTTAGGGTTAAACGGGATGAAATGCTACTTTGGATTGAGCGCAACATTATTCTCGACAGCACCGGACAGAAAAGGACTGAAGCCCACGGATGTAGCCTAGCAGCCTGCTAGCCAACCGCAGAGAAAGGTAGCCATTGTTTGAGTTGTTGGCTAACATGGCAACGAGAGCTAACATTAGCAGCGTCGGCTAGACGGGCTTCGCCACCGTGTTATTGAAGAAGATACTGGTAAGGATGTCTTAATACAAGAACACTAACGTTAAGAAATGTTCTAAACTGGTTTATTAAAACTGGGAGGTATAGATTCTGCTTGTGTGACCTTTCTTTGCAAGCGTTAGCCGCTGGAATTGTATTGATGCGACTTCCAACTCCATTCATCTCCGTTGTCAGGCAGCTAGTAGTTGGTAGCTAACGTTAACCTAGTTTATCTGTTTTCACCAAACCTCGCCTGTTGTTACTGCTGTGGTGGTGCCGTCACCATTGTTAAATAAAAGGTTAAAAAGACAGAGGCAATCTGCATAACGTCGCCTGTAATATGACAACCATACCATTTTCTTGAGAAAATGGCCTGTTATGATCTGAATGGGTCCACCTCAGGCCTCGTATACTAATATTATAGAGCCAGCAATCAGAGACACAGTCCTTAATCAGTGTTTTACACCACATTGTGGGCATGAGTTGCTGCTCAGGGCCAAGGTGACGTTCCCAGTACGATGAAGATCTTAATTTAATGGGTCATATGCTTATATGATCTGGACAGCAGCTGGTGAACAACTGTACTCCAACACACAAAGGGACATGATAATTCCATAGCCATAAAAAGCCATATATTGTTCCAATTGGTCCCATAAACCAAAGTCTCACTGGTTATATGCCATAGCATTATGTCAGATATTGAATTTATCTTGTCTTTATTTTTTCAGGAGAAATAAAAGCTTGATTGGTCTATCCTGCCTCTTGCACAGATCAAATTTTCTAAAATGTTGGTGAGTCAAGTGACACAAGCTGTGATCTGTCAAATGCTGCGGTCAGGCTCAGGACACTTCATACCACTGATGGGCCTACGTAACACACCTGATCCTCTTGAATTTTGGCCAGGGCTTTAAATGCTGCACTGAATTTTTTATGAGAGGGTTGGACATGTCTGCTGTCATTGATACATGCCCTACGTCTAAAATAATTCTTTCTCAATTAAAAACCCACAAGACAATTTCAGTCTTGCAATTTTACCATTACCACTTGTCCATCACATGTGTGTTGTCCACAAAACTACCTCATCAGATGCATAACCCTTATGTTGTGCCGTCGTGCAGTGTTGACCATTAATATATTTGTGTGTCCCACTGAGATTTTCCAAAAGTACATACATGTCTGCTCAACAATGTGGTGAAAGACATGGACTGATGATTGATGATGACTTTGCCATCAGAGTATATTTTCTAATGTGCTGAGCCGACTTGCAAATGTCAATGTGTGGACTATCACAAATCAATTCTTGGCCTGAGGGATGCACATTCAGTTTATTTAAGATGCCTGATTCCAGGGGCAGGAAATGGTTAAACTAAACAAACCTAAAAATCAGTGCTATTGTTTGTACTTACAGCTCTGGTCATCCTGCATGATGTGCAACGGTCGGGAGGATAGTGAGCAGTTCCTGTCCCTCTCTCCCTCATCTTGGGCCAGCCCTCCTATTTAACCATATCCCAGAAGTTTCTCTCCCCACCTGCCAAGATGACCGACAGGAAGGAGCCACCGTTCTTTAATGATGACAGTGTGGGAGCTTTCCACTATAAGCTGCCTTTCTATGACACTATGGAGCTCTTCATAGAGACCCTGACAGGGACCTGTTTTGAGCTGCGTGTGTTGCCCTTTGAGGCTGTCATTTCAGTCAAGGCGAAAATCCAGAGGCTGGAAGGTAGGAAGCACACCTGTGTAGTTTGCATGTTTAAGTCTGATGTTAAAAAAATAATGTACATGCTCTATAACTCCTGATATTGCACTGATTGTGTTCGCAAGCTATATCACGTATTATTTTATTGACTGGGAAGCTGAAAAGTCATTTATTTGCCCAGTTTAAAAAGATCTATTCAGTCTCCTGAGGTGTACTGCTCTGTGGAGTCGGGTTTGCACAAGTTTATCTTTTTCTTACGTTTTTTGTGCTGTTGACTTGGATCAGAGCTATTTATCATTCTGGTTATACTCTAGGTTTAGAGCACTTAGACTTATTCTCACTTAGTGTCACCACACCTTGGTCAATGTTGAGTAGGGTTCTCAGTTTTTATTTATAGTATAAAAAGTTACAAGGCATACCATGCAGGAATTCTCTTATAGCACAACATTCAAACTTAGCCTCTCCTCCCCAACTCAACAAAAGTGAAAGCGAACCCCAGATTTACTCTTATTTTGGAACAGGCTCTGTCTGCTTGCTTTTAACCTCAATGTATCCGTGGATTATTGCTGCTTTGTCCTGTATTTTTGTAGCTTTGTGCCCAAAGTATTACGCCTGGAAGTATTCCCAGAACAGTAAAATGAAAATAAAACAGAAAATACAGACAACGGGCAGGGTCTCTGCAGATACAGACAATGCCACACACTTCCATTTTTTTGTATAAATCCAGACATTGTTTTTAAAAACATTCCTGCATGGTATACCTTTAAATGTTTGATCTATAATTAATGGTCCTAATGTATAATTCACTGTATGAACACCACAGGCCACACCAGTGCCATAAAATGTATGATCACTCTGATCCATTGCAGTCATTGCTATTCTTGTTGTCCTCATTTATACAAAATGGAGCAAACAAGGGAGCTGTTCTGATTCACAACACCAAACCGTCTTAGGAGACACTTAAAACTGCAGAGAAAAGGCTGGCTGTTTGCTGACCATGGAAAATGCTATTGCCTTATAATATAATTCCAACAAACCTATTTACTCACCAGTTGGCCTGTCTTCTGAGTGATGCAGCGGACACACCATTAACCAACATCAAAAGATGAGTTCTACAGTTTAGGTTAGGATTAGGCTACATTCGTTGTGTTGGAATTCATGTCAGTTAATTATCTGTTAGTTTTCCGTGTATTTTGACCCTGGTAGTCCTCTAAGGTTGCCTTTTCTTTGGAGATCACGATGACCTTTCATATCGACATTCTTTGCTGCTGTTTTCAGTCTTGGTCAGAAAGGCCTCTCTGTGCTCTGTGTGTGGGGAGGTGTGTCAGCCAAGCCAAGTGTGTTTGTGAAGGAGCAAACCACTTTGCAGGGAAAGAACCACTGCTCGCTCACTAACACTGGCTCACGTCCAGCGCCGGGTCAGCAAGTTCACTCATTGTGGGCAAAGAGAGCTTCCTGACTACGCATACACTCCATCTCATTTCAAGGAGCAGCTCTAGAGAGACTTTGTATTCATTAGGCTGTCATCCATCAACTGGAATTGTATTATTTTTGGTCTAATTTGCAATAATATAAGATACAGTGTAGACATGTAATAGTCCAACCAACCTCAAGTATTTGAAAGTTTTAGCTGTAAGATAAGCTGTCTTTATAGTGTGGTAACACTGAAGCACATCAACAAGTTTTTAAAAAATGTGCACCAATTTAGTTAACAATGCATCTGTTCAGTGTGCTCTTTTCTGCAGTTAAACAGTTCTGTCTTTAGGGGGCAGACCAGAATCATGTTTAGTGGTGGGCGGTTGCTTCTGTTGTCATCCTGCCTGTCTGTCAGCTTTGTGAACTTAGTCCATAAAATTTGAACAGGTCCTTGTCAACTTTGCTTGTTTTCTCTCCTACCCTCTCTCTGACTGTCTGTGAAGGTATCCCTGTTGCCCAGCAACACCTTATCTGGAACAACCTAGAGCTGGATGATGAACATTGTCTACACGACTATGGGTAAATCTGCTCCTGCCAACCCTTTCTGTCCTTCACAGCACTGACACGGAGGCAAAATCACACGTACGACTAGGCTTTTTAGACCAATTAGGAGCAATATGTTTGAAGACACCCTGTGTACATTTAGAGGCACTTTGCATTTGCACTTTAAAAGCCTCCGTGCTGCGGTGGTGGCTCAGTCTAAATTCAGTTCAACATATCGTAAATGAGCCAGAGATGTAGAAGCGGATGAGACAAGTGACATACTGGTCATATTTAGAGAGCTTGCCCCCTCCGCTCCTGTCAGTTTATGAGATGCAGACCTCACCCTCCAGTGCTCTGCTGGCTGCAGATGGTGGTATTGTTATGAATGCTTGTCACTTAATTTTCCACATGAACAGCCTCTGGTGAGATCTTGCTAGGCTCTCCTATCACACTGCAGCATGTTTTTTTTTTTTTGGTTTTAGAAGCAAGTGAGGGGTAGAGTAGGCAATGAAACATCTGCTCATCAGAAACAAATGTTCCAGTGGAATTCCCAGTCATGCACTTAAGTTCATCTGGAAATCATCCTGACCCTTAGAGTGCTGTTTACTTTATATCAGAGCCGCTCCCCTCTGCATCAGAAGTAAACCATTTCAGCCGCAATGTAAATATGTTGCCTACTGTTGTTTCATTCCCTCCCGTTACAATTACATCCACTAGGGAATGGGCTATGCTTTATATACTACGCTTATATAATCTGCTGTATTGATCATCAGTCTGTTTATGTTTGCAGCATTGCAGAGGGCTGTACTTTGAAACTGGTTTTAGCTATGAGAGGAGGCCCAATTAACACCAGGAGAGGTAAGGAAAAGACCAAAGAGCTGGACATCTGTAGTTTTACATGATATCAAAAGAAGTCGATTCCTTACACATAAGGGAATTTAAACATACTTTTCTCCTCTTTTAATCACAAAATCTCCTCTTGTGTCAGTAACCATGGAGGATCCTATCAAAGAGGTGACTGATCTGATGGAGAGCACAAAGGAAGAGGGATGGGAGAAAAGCCTGACCAACAAGCAGGTTACATTTGTGGTCTATCGTGAAAATGACCAACTAAACTTCTTCCGAGTGGTCGACAGGGGAGATGGTACCCTTTCCCCTCTGTCCGAATCTCTGAGGTTGGGGAATTTTCATAAGTTCTTTGTTAGCACAATTATTATGTCATTACATTATGTGTCCAAATACTGAAATGATGCATATAAAAGGAATTGGGCCAAGGATTTGTACACATCATTACGGGTCCCTATGGGTGCTTTAAACACTTGAATTTTAATGTGGTTGTTTCAAGGTTTGAAAGGGATTAGATTACATAGGATGTCACATCTACTTACAAACAGGTGCCACATTTTGAAGCACAAAAACTTTGTTGTGTTTTGCTTTGTCACGCTTCTCTAACATAAGGAAATACAATTTAATGTATACTGTATGTATTGAATATGCTTGTTATAAATATGTGATTAACCATAGCTGTAAGGTGCTACAACAAAACGCCTGAAGTGCTTGAATTTGACTTTGGAAGAGGTGTAGGAACCCTGTCATTAAGCATAACGTGACAGTGACATCAGGATTATAAACAGAGTCTTAGGTGTTAAAAATGGTGCAAGGAAAAAAGAGGCACAAACTGGATAAATAAGTATAATTATCTGTTTATTCAGCCAGGATGGAGTTGAGTACTTAACATTGATTGTGCAGTGGTAGTTGTGGCAGCTGAGTTCAGTGAGCAGGGCCACTGCAGAGACTGCAGACAGCTTTGTTAGATCACTAATAGGAAGAGTGTTTTTTCTCCCTCTCATATTTTCCAGTGGTGGCTCAGTGTACAATGTGTGTGCAGAGGAGGAGGAGGATGGAGAGAGTTCTGCAGCTGCACAACAAAGCCTTGAGAACTCCATCACCATGAACAAAATGAAGCAACTCAAAGCCAAGATGGAGGACATGAACCTAAACAAAAAGGTTGAAAGCTTCTGGGATCACAGAAACGCATTAAAACTGTATTTTGCTCAGAAAGGGCAAATGTGGCCTCCACACATTATTCCTTTTTTATCCTTTTGAACGAGACCTGCTACAAAAAGGCATTGTCTACTCTCTGTGAGAGCTATTCTATAGGTTTTTTCATGATGGATTTCTTTTAGCAATGACATAATAAAATAATGTCTTATATTGTTATCATATGGGATGCTGCATGTCATTATCATGGACTATAAATGGTAGCCTGCACCATTTTGCATAATGCAGATGTACTGCACCAAATACTAATTTGCATGTCTTTTTAAGATGATCGAGTTTTTCAATACATATAACTGTACTGGCACTTAAACCAAGCAGCTTAAACCAAGTGATGAGATAACCACTGTGATTTTCTAATTCAGAATAGAAAAATTAATGAAAGTATGCAGTACATTTGAGAGGCTGCTGTGGCATATTCTGACTTTCTCTGTTTGTGCCTCTGTCCTCCAGCCGAAGAAGTTGGCGAAGGTAAAGCCACGGCCCCCTGTCAGCCCACATCCCTGCAGTGGCTCCTTAGGACCTTCCAGCACACGACACCATCATCGCCTCTTTCGTTCGCTCCCCCAGATCAACCAGTCTTGGCAGTCAAATGCACAACTACCTCCAATTGCAGACCATGAATCCCTAGACCCTTCCCCACCCTCGGCTGCTGCAACCTCTGCCCATTTTTCTATCCCTAGACGACCCCCGCCCTCTTTCTCCTCTGCATCCTGTTACATGCTTCAGGAAGAGGAGCCATGGGAGACATGCCCACCATTTGCAAAGATCCGGCCCCCTCCCAAAGTGTCACGGTTGGACATGGGCAGCGCCAGGTTGATGAGGGACTGTGTATACCCCCAGCTCCCTCCGCTGTGTATCAGGGGGCCACCTGAAGCTACCTTTGATCCAGCTGAGACTGCAGGGGAAGCAGTCGGGCTGAGTTTATTAGAGGAAGCTCCTGGGCTTGTGGTGCCAGCACAACCTGGAGCTCCATTTGGGGAGCTGTTAGACCCTCTGAGTCTGGATGTGTCCAGTCAGCCAGAGGGAGGTCATCGGTCCCTCGAAGTTGGGACTCAGCACCAGTTGCCACTCTCCCCCTCCCCGCTCAGTACCTGGACACTTGGGACAAGTGATACTTTTACCAGCAGAGGTGATAGGACACAGCTTGGCCCACCGTTTCATATCAGCCCCCCCTCTCCACTGCCCGTCTCCCCATCACCATCCACTTCTACCCGACCGCTGCCTCAGGCTTTTGATTCCACTCTCTCCTGTTTACAGCCCAACCTTCAAGCACAAGCCTCAGCACAAATGAAGCCAGGCAGCACATCCCCTCACCCCACCACCACCTCGTCAACTCATCCGCCAAGCCTTCGTGGTGTTAAAGTGGAGTCACCTGGCAAGAGGCCAGAGCTTATCTCCAAGAGAGAAGCAAGAGGCATCACTAAGATGGCCAACCAAGCCCGTAAGGAGCCACTGGGGTCCCTGAACAACGCTGAACTCTTGGCTTCTCTCTCCACAAGGGCTCCAGATGGCAGCGACAGGGACGGCCTTGGGGGGAGTCTGGGATTGACACTGGCCTTGCCTCCTGCCACTGCCTCAGGACCGGACAGCCATGGCTCCAGGCTGCCATCTATTCCAACTAACAGGCTCCTTCAGGATGATCTGATAAGAAAAATGTCACCGCTGCACCAAGCAGCAGCGTCTTACATGGTGAGTACAGAGAGGAGATGTGTGAAAAATGTTTTTTCAACATCAATTGTGTTTTATTCATCAGATCATTTCAGTGTTCTTTTTACATGTTTGTGAATTTCCAAACATTGTATTCTGTAAATTGTTCTTACCTAAATTTGAGTAAGAGTCACTGCCAGAACTTTAGTCATTGCTCATTCCAACCCACAGAGGTAGCAGATGCTTCAAAGTAAAGAAGAGTGGGTGATGGGAAATTGTCACAGCAGTGTCTTGATAGGACATTCACTGAAAGATCTTAATCAGTTTCATCAGTGATTCAGATTGCTTTGTTACTTTGAGGTGATGAAAATAGATCAAAACGGCATACATTGCACTGTCACATGTTTGAGAAGTTCTGCTGTGACAAAAATCCTGCATTTAGAGATGAGATCTGTCGGTCATGATATGAGTTTTGCCACGATATAGGGTAATTATAGTATCTTTCAGGCCTAGGGTAAAGCACGCAATGTAACAATAAATGAAGAAAATACCCGCACATTACTTGTCACTTCACATGTTATTAAAATGCTGTAGTTGAACTTCATCATCAGACATAAGCCCAACGTGACGCAGTGAAGTAGACTATATGTAAAGTTCAAAGTACATTCATACATACTTTTAATGTAAGTTTAATTCCTACCAACACTGTTCATAGTTTTTATAACACCAGTAATATTGACAACTTCAAGCTCTTGTCAAGGACAACATTGAGTAAAATGTATTTTCACAAGAAAAAGCACTGCAGTTGTTCTATTGATTTGCTCTAGAAATATTTCATGTTGCTGCTGTTTTTTTCTCAGGCCACCAACACTTTTGCATCAGCTGGGGGAGTCATGACTTCTTTTGGGAGAATAGGTAAGGAGACACAAATACCTTTATGTTTTCATAAGCAGGGATGTAACAATACACGCAACTCACAGGTCATGAGGTATACAAAAAAGAAAATCTCTTTAAATACAAAAACTAAGGCTTGGTGCAATTTCTAAACAGGATGGTGCATCATCTCACAAATGAAGTCAAAAATACATAGCACCATCTGTAATCTGCAATATAAATGTGACGATTTAAACGTCTCATGAAGTATCGTTTCATCCTTATTCATGAGGATTAAATACTTTGCCATATTTTGTGCCATATATATTGGAATTTGTCTTATTTATCACAAAGACACAGAAGAACAAATTTAGTAAAGCCACTCTCTCATACTGCACAGCATACATTAAACAAAGTATAAAATTGATAATATCCGTAGCCACCTACTAATCATAAAAAGCATAAAACAAATGGGTAAAATACAATTAAACACATAAGAGCCCCCTAGATAAAATCCCAGCACCTGTAGGGAAATTAGCAGCAACATCAAACGGCCCACTAGATAAAGTGCTTCAAGTGCATTAAAAACATAGTCCCCATTGCACAGTTATTTAACCTGCGGAATGACCTGCAGTGCTGTTTGTGGTGCTAAGGAGAACGAAAGCTTCAGGATACGTGCTGTCCTGGAACCTGGGTGTTCTGGTCTTGAAGTCTTATGTGAGAAGGAAGGAAATTAAAAAGGCTGTTAGCCAGGTGAAAAGGGTCCCTTAAAACTTTAAAGCCCTTCTTTTGTAGTCTAGCCTTATAGATTTCCGTTAGAGTTGGGTGATTACATCAATTATTCTGGATGCAGTGTGCACCATATTGTCCAGCTGTATCCTGTCCACACAGTCAAGTAAGGATGCTCACCACTTACCATCCATGGCAGTAATAACAACAATATAATTAGCATCATGTGGGAATCACAGGAGCCTATGTCAAATGAAATCTGATGTTTATGCTGATCTCTGACAATCAACATCCTGTGAGCAGCCATTGGCTTTCTCAATAGAATAGATGTTATCTCTCTTCTTTGACTGTCACCAGCCCTTTCCAGACAGTTTCTAATGGTGGCTACTTAGATGTTTCTGTGCATCAGGTTAGCTGTCCACTGCTGCTCTATAAAACTGTACCAAACCATCCCTGGATATGCCACATTCTGTCAAATGTCTAAAAAAGAACAGTCTCTAGTGTGCTTTCTTGGAAATAGAAGTGGTGTTGTCTTCCCATTTCGGGGTGGCAGAGATTGTCACTCCCAGGAAAGAACTACCATTGAAAGAAAGTGTTGCATTGTGGTGGTGGGATCGCACATTTGAGTTGTGGACTTTCCAGCCATCTGTTGTACCAGAGTGCATTGTAGCCAAACCGCTCTGAACTAAGATGCAGTTCTTGAGAGGTGCAGTTGCATAAAGAGAGGATGTTGTTATGTGAAAGCCTTCAGTGCATGTTGTGTGAGCGCTACTACAAAGCACCGCAAGGGTTTTAAATATTCATTATTGCTACAACTGCAGAAGCAGCACAAACAACATAAGGCGCCAGGCCTACACACAAGCACACTCACTTATTTATGTCAACCACTGATATGCTGAGACTTTCCACAGAGAATAAGGATAACTATACATCAAGTAGCGAGTCAAAGAACCCCTATTTTCCTTTGTATCTGGACATTTGTTTATCAGTGTTTCCAGCAGGCTGAGAATATATTGATGGTGGTTAATAATTGACTGTAAACAGTAAAAAAAATTCAAAACAGAAATTATTTTGGTTTTTGAATGGACATCCAAAATAAATCCGTCTGTCTGAGACACTAAGTATGCCGACTCTGCTGTTAACACATCTATGAGTCATTCAAAAATGATTAATTTAGTCTTCAAAAGATTCATTTAAAGACACATTTTGGAAGTAATTACAGCTTCCAGTCTTTTTGCCTCTTCCAGCTTTACACACATTTATTTAGGGTTTCTCTCTTTCTTTCACGTTTCCCATAAGTGCTTTCAGATACGTGAGAATTCTTGGAAATTTCTAGATATATTTCCAGTGGGGTTCAAGTCTGTACTCTGATGAGGCCACTCAAGGATAGTCTGTCTTAAATCCACTCTGTTATTATCCTGACTGTGTTGTTGTGGTTGTTGTGCTGAAAGTGAGTCATCCCTCCACTGTGAGAGTGCGCGTGTGCTTTTAACTATTTTGTTCCCCAAGGGTCTGTCTGTATTTGACATCATTTATTTTCAATCAGGTCATATTCCACTTCAGTTTGATAAGAAACATCCTCATAATGATACATGATGCTCTACCTGCTTTACTGTGGGGATGTGTTGGCCAGATGTAAGCATTTGGCATTCATGGCACCAGGCCAGGGACTCTTTCCTCATACTTTGGGTTCCTGAGTACAGCTTTTAAGTTGCTTCAGTGATTTCTCTTGGAGAGGCAAAAGAAATGAGACAGATGTAGGCACAGTCTGCTCATAACAATCTAAAATGCAAATGCAATGTAAATGAGACTTTTCGGTATTTACGTTTTGTTGTTAAAAATGGATGCCTACTTTGTTGCCATTGGTTAATGTGCAGGTAAAATCAGGGTTTCCCCCAACTGCTCTTCAAAATCTAGTTGGTAGTGTTTTATTTCCTAATATTTTCCCAGAGGTTTCCGAGAAGGAACTGTGTAAATTGGTACTAATTATAGGGAAAGTAGAGACAATGTTCAGTTAGAGTTTCCAGTAGTAAAGACATGAAAATGATTATTAATTTGGGTTTTACATGAGCTATTTCAAGGAAGGGATTTCCATGGAGCAATTACTACCTCATAGTTGTTTCAAGGAAACTTCCTTGGAAAATTTTTAGTTGCACAATCGTCACAGTTCAGTTTATAGCCTGGTTTAGGAGCCACAGTTTGGAGAAATTTAGTACAGCAGGAAAAAAAAAGCAAATAGCACCTTTGGTGAACATTTTGTAATATAAACAAAAGGAACAATTCAAACACTTGTATATTATACTTTACAAATACTGAACAAAGTTTCCCAAAAGCCCACAGGTAAATGTGCATTAAATGCGCATTAGGAGGAGTGTTTCAGTAACTTCCACCTTGGGTATATTGAAATGAATGTTTAGACACACCGTTCCTGTCTTAAAGACTAACTCTCTCTCTCTGTTGCTGTTGAAGCAAACTGAGAACTTACCTTATTGAATTAGATGGTCAGGATTCGGTGCAAAGAACTTGATGGAACAACCCTTAATGAATTGTAATCAAATTCAAGTTAGGTTCTGCTAAACAACAGAATGTGGAAAATGTGCTTTGGTCTGAATATATTTGAACCTACTGTATGTCTGTATGGCAGCAGATTAAAGTGCACCAAACAAATAGAAATCCAATCCCACGCCCAGCTGCTTGACACCGAGCTTTCTCTACCTTCATCACACAGCTGTCAGGTTTATCTGTATGTTCCTGTATCCCCACGGCTCACAAACCCTGCCGAGCTGCATGCTTCCCCAGATACGATTATCACGGGTACAAGCTGACATAAACCGGTGTTCCCTGACTTAGGAAATTAACAGTTTGTTTCCTGACATATTTTTTTAAATTGCGTCAGAGTAATGGCTCATATGGCAAAGCCTGAAAATGTCCTGAAGCCCTTTTCAAGCAATTAACAGCACCATTTCAAGAATTACAGTGTCACAACTGCATTTGCTATTGACAAAGATTATTTTAAAATGTAAACTTTATCATTAACCAAGCTTGAAATGAATTTCCAGAACTAATGAGGAAACCTTACATAAAAAGACATGAATGTGACAGTGTTCTGTTTTTTTTGTGTGGGATTTTCTGCCAGTTTTTTCACCTGTGGGTATCATGCGACAGACGTTTAGCAGACATACGGCATGATATGAACGCACTCTGCTTGTGCTCAATGAAATGGCAATAAGATATAAACTTAGACAAGACAAAGTGAAATGGTGATGACTGACAGGTTTTTAGAAATGTGCAGCGACTTAAAAGCATATTGCTTTTTTGGCCACACTCCAGCGTTTGATTTCACAGCAGGTGTTTTGCCTTTTGACAGCTGGTGAAAATGGCTGCTTTGACTTCATTGCTGGGTTTTGGTAAAATGTACAACATGCCTGAAAATACTGAAGAGAGAGAAGTGCAATATTCCTCCCTTAGTTGACTCTTTGGTGATCTAACCTTTAATGGCGCCATGATTACTGTGATGGATCGAGCTTGAGCAAATGTGAAGCACAAATTAAAGCACAGTTTTTAAATGTTCCTAATTTCTCCCATTGTGCCGCGTGCAGACATCAGGGACACTTGAAATGGTATAAGTTACAGACGAGAGCTAAACTACGTGACTGGGCTGAGTGTATATTAATACAAACTTTCTCACTGTGCGTATTCCACACTGGCCTCTGAAAGGTAAATAATAAAAAAATGTTTCTTCCTTTCTCAGGCACTCCAACATACCACCTACCTCCAGTCAAGGCTCCCACAGGCAGCAAGAAGAAGAGCTCAAAGCATTGTTTCCTCTGTGGCAAGAAGACTGGCCTGGCTACCAGCTACGAGTGCAGGTACAAGTGCCTCCAGCATTTCCACCTGCACTCACTCACTCACCCACTCACTGCCTGACTCTAAATCGAATCTCCCCCTATTTGTCATTCTTGTCCTTGAAGCAGCCGTTTTAGAAGAACATGGTCTTTTCCTAGTTCATCATTTTGTCTCTCAGCCATCTCCAGAGGAAACATGTCTCTGTTCAGTGCTTGTTCTGCCACAAGTTATTAGTATTATCAAAGTTTCTCCCCACGACATCAATCTGGATCACTTCCCTCTCCCGAGCCTTGTCCAGGGCGTACACACTGACTCTGATGCAACAGTATGTAACGCCGAGCTCCCGACTGTGTTCAAAAGACTTAAGTGATGACTCTGTGATTAAATGAGTAATGTAATTTACTTAATATTAGGTCTGGTAAATGAAATGCATTACAGATAGTATGTAGTGGAAATAGTGTGGCTCCTTTGACTAATGGACTGATCAAATACAGAGATTAAAGTGCATAAAGGAGGCTTTCAGCCAAAGAAAACTAAGCTGGAGGAGTTAGAATAAGGAGGGAGCAATGTGACTCTGCTCTCATACTCAGCAGAATAGCCTGGTTATTGAGAAAATTATGTTTGCTGATGGTGAATGATTTTATTTGCTGACTGTGAGTCTCCTCAGTAACATACTATACATATATATATATATATATTCTATATACACTTCATTAGGTACATCTTTCTTGTCCCAGGTATGACCCTCTTGTGCCTTCAGAACTGCTTTAATTCTTTTGTGACGTAGATTCAACAAGGAGCTGCAAACATTTGTCAGCTGAACATCCATGATGGATGGATTCCATCACATCCCAAAGGTGTTCTTTGAATTTGAGATTTGGTGAATTCATTGTTATGTTCATAAAACCAGTTTAAGATCATTTGAGCTTTGTGATGTGAAACATTATCTTGCTGTAAGTAGCCTTCAGAAGATGGGTACTCTGTGGTCATAAAGGCATGGACATGGTCAGTAATACTCAGGCAGGCTTTAAACAGTGCCCAGTTGGTACTGAAGGGTTCAAAGTGTGCCTAAAAAATGTCCCCCACACCAGCCTGCACCATTGATACCTGGCAGGACGGATCCATACTAAGGGTGCTCCGATCAGTTGTTTTGGGGCCAATCAACGTTTGCTGGAAGCAATCAGTAGTTACAAGGGGTTATTTGAGTTTCTGTTGCCCTCCTGTCAGATTAAATGAGTCTGGCCGTTCTCCTCTGACCTGACCTCTGCCATCAACAGGACATATCTGCCCAGAGCACTGACTCTCACTGGATATTCTCTGTAAACCCGAGAGATGGTTCCCTTTCTTTCCCAGTCTGATACTTATTCAGCAGTGATGTCACATGACTGGATAATTAGACAGTTGAACAGGTGTACCTATTAGAGTGTAAAATATTGTTGTTTTTTGTGCCATTAAAACCAATCTATTTATTTATTTTAATCGTTCAGGTGTGGTCACAACTTCTGTGCCACCCACCGCTACGCAGAGACGCATGACTGCACTTACGACTACAAGAGTGCCGGACGGAGATTTCTGCAAGAGACCAACCCTCTCATCAGTGCTCCCAAGCTGCCTAAGATCTAGACCCTACAACCTGCAGAACTACAGGTTAGATTGACTGAATGGAAGAGATTCTGCAGAGTCATTTCTAGCAGAAGGAAGGAACTTATTCACCACTGTGTGCTTTTTTTTATCAGCCAAGTTTGCTTAAAATTTAAATAAAATATTCTGTAAAGCCAAGTGTGAACAAACAAGAGTAGACTGAAATGGCAAAGAACTAATTATTACTTATTGACAATGTGAAGATGTTTATCCTTTTTATCTGTTACCTTGTTCTTTTTTCATTGTGTAAAAACAAAAAAAAACTGTGCTTGTATGTAGGTAGTTTTTGCTAAATATATCTGCTGCACGTTCAGACATATCTATTTTTAGTTTTGTCAGCCTTTTTTTCTTTAAAAGATAGTACCGCTGATGACTTTTCATTCGACAAGTCTTTGACAGATGCACTTTAGAACTATCATATTTATACATCTGACTTTCCTTATCGTGGGGGGGAGGATACTTAAATTTCCGTGTTTGTCTTATGAAGTGTTTATGTTGTCATCCAAATTTTTATATTCTTCACATCTAAACATCTTTCTTACATGGGCACATACATACGACATCACTAATGAAATCTTTTCTCTAAAGAGAACAGTACACCCACTTATTGATGAAATCTTAATATTTATTAATGAATATTATTTAAATTCAAGGTTGGTTTTGAAATAGCAAGTATGCAATGTGTGAAGGTGTGAATGTCAGTTGTAATCTGTAATCCTATCAAGTAAAGTGTATTAGGATTGGGGGTGGGGGGTGGGGTGCTTATGGTATTTATGATGTGTCTACAAGTAAGGTGGTTGCCATAAAAAATCTTTTGTAAGTCTTTTTTATTGCTCAGCTGTTGCAAAAACTTTAAATGCTGTTATGGTATCTACAGGGGTTTGGTCTAATAAAGTTTCTTTCCATACATACTTTACATCATCGACTCCAACATGTGTAATAATTATATTTCATTTAACTGCTTATTTACATTACAGGTAGTTGGTTCTCATTTCTTCGTAGTGTCTTGCTGTTTCAGTTCCTCGTTATTTGCACATTGAACATTTGACCTTTCCTGCTGCTCCCCCTTAATTGTTCTCCTCATATTGCTGTGGAGTAGATGAGAAAGTGTTTGTGTTTGTTATCACTGACTAATTCCTGTCATATTAAGTACCCTGTCCCCTTGATGCAGGCACTCGGCTAGTTCCTTAGCAACAAGCTTATATGTGCCTCACACCTGCTGAACATTAGACCCCCCCACACACACACACACACTCCAATATCAGGCCAAAGTTTGGACGGATTTGGCTAAAGTGAACGTCTTGCTGGGTCTTCCTTCATTAGTGAAGTGTCACCATCTCAGGATGCGATCTTCTTAATGGGATGCTTTCCACTCATTTGTGTTTCTCAGCATGTTGTTTGTTAAAAGTGCCACAACAAGTTAACACCCTGAAACTAAAACATCTCTGACTGAAAACAAAAATGAAAGTGGTCAAGCTTTTTGCTTTGGTTCAGATTGGAGTGACCCACGCTGGGCCTTCTGCCACTGGTTCACATTTTCAAATATAATGTCTGCATATTAATTATTTTGTGTGTGAGAACACTTCAAAAATGTAGTTTGTTTATATTCACACATTCGAAATACAAACTAATTGAGGGGTTTAGAGTGCAGATACTGTTGCAATCAGTAAATACGAGAATGCTTTATGTAATCATAAATATAGGTTCTTTCTTTGCCTGTGAGTCACCGAGTAGATGGGTTTCAATATAAAGTGATGCCTCATTATACACATAGCTTTTTCTTTGGATGCTGTTCCTGTGCAACAGACAAACCCCGACCTGAGTCACGCCTCAGTGTTTTTATCTTCACTTTACTCCTTCATGTTGTCTGGCTTTGATTCAAGATAATTGGGCTGTGCTGCATATACTGCTGGAACACTGCTTAGTCTCTCCAGGCAGATAAATGCCCCTCGACATGGAGAGGGGCATCTGTTAAAAAAAAAAGGAGTGTGTTTCAAGGCTTCTTCACTGAATTTTGGAAAAAAATACATCATGCTGATTTTATTTCAAACTGCTCAGTGAAAAAGCAATAAAATACCAAGTTCTATTATTAGTTTTTGTCATGTGCTGTTGTATTGAAGGATTTCAACAAAATCAGCCTACCCACAGGGGTAAATATGTAAAAAATCAAACATCATAGCATGACTAAGTTTCTAGTCACTACTCAGCCTGTTAAACAAGTTGCATTGAGTTTTCTTTGTTCCTTCTTTGTCAAGTCTTGACAAGTTGGTATATCAGCTTGGTCGTGGAATCAACACAATTTTAACAAAGCCTGTTTTAAAAAGGGAGACATGGAGTTTAAAAGATGTGGGTGAAGGGAGGAGAGGGCATCAAGGGACGTGTAGGAGTCTTCTTAGAGGCTAAAAGTCTGAATATCTTGGCCGCTGCTGCATCATGTTTGACCATTCTTTTCTAAATCTGTGTCTTGTACAGCACCCAACTTTCTGAAAGTGCAATATCAAATCACTCTTTCAATAGTGTATTCTTTTCATTCTCAAACCATTGTGTACCTTTGGGGATATATACAGGTTTTGTCTGAGTGTTTGAATTGGTTTCCTTCAGCTGTTTCTTCTGTGGAGCAGTCTTCCAACTGTTCCTGTGCAGTGTGTCACATAACAAACCAAATGCCTATTTTCTACTTTCTGTTTCAGGATTATTCAGCTTGCCTCTTGCAACTCTGCCAAGTTCTGCAAGTCTATATTTTCCACAGACCGAAAAACAATGCTTTTTTCTCCTTTTCTAAACACAGCTTTTAGAAGAAGAAATACAGCTCAGCAAGGCTGGCAGTGGACATATTGAATACAAAAACATGTACAGGACTGGAAAATATAGGACATGATGTAGATTGATTAATACCCTCATAATCGGCCAACTGAACTGCACATTATACCTAGACATTTTAACTGTTGCTTTTAAGTAATATTGGCCTCTTAAAACCACAAAAACGGCAATTAGTTTAATCTCACATCTTTAATCATTATCAACCACTAGATTATTCCATTATTGCAAAAGAGCAAACTCTTAACTCTGGAGTTTGCATGCACTTGTATAATGAGGAACATTGATCACAAGTTGTTACTAACCCACAGGAATGTGACAAACATAAAGTAACCAGAGGTTTTGCAGAAACTGCTCATTTTAATGCAACTGAAAATGATACTTCAAATTCCTTTTTATATCAAGTATTTACAGTACGTATTTCAAAGGTATCTGCACTTTTCTGGAATCAAAACAAACTCTGTGACCACTCAACCGTGTGTGTTGTTCTAAATAATATCTGTGGTTGTTTGAAATGAGAGCGTTAACGCTGCTGAGTCATGTGTGCAGCACAGGGCCAGAGGGATCAAAACATGAGACAGTCAAGCACCACCAGTCTGACAGGTTCATGCTGCCAGGTAAGAAAGCAGGAAGGGCACACTGCCATGAAATCTTAACAACAAAAAAATAGAAAATAATCTTTTACCATCTCACCTACTGACGGACATGCTGACCCCCAGGAACAAACTAATTTTCTTCTACCTGTTTACCATTTGTCTTTAACCCACAACTCATTCTTCCTCTTTTTATTTATTTCTGTTTCCTCATTCTTATAAAGTCCTTCCAGTTAAACTAACACACCCTCCTCTAATCATTTGAAGGTACAATTAGATGTTTGTTGGCAGGGTTGGGTTCACTAAACTCAGTGTAGCAGATAGTTTAAATGAATATATGTGAGTTTCTCCCTGTTCTCTCTTTTGTTTAGAGTACTTTTTGGTTTTCTGACATCCTGTAATGTAATGAAAAGTCTGTTTTGGTATCAACCGGATAGCTGGATTTCACTTGCCTGCTTCTCTGCACATTCACCACAACAAGCCACATCCTAATTTCCCCATGCCATGCAGCAAGACAGTCTGTATCTCTCTGACGCAGAGACACATGCATGACAATTTGGCAGACTCACTTCTGAGGTGCCCACTTTGTCCAGACCAAGCACAGAGGCTCCGTTGTCCCACCCCAAGGACGCAGTGGCAGACTGTGCATCAGTAATAAGCTCAAACACAATGACAGGTTTCACAGAGATGGACCCGAGGCTTTGAGTCGACGGAGGGATACATTCCCTCGTTTAATAAGTGAGCCTCTCCAAACATACTGCACTGTGATTGAGGAGCTCTTTTAGTGTAGTTACAGTACATAGTGTTATTTACTAGAGTCCTACAGTACACTGCAGCCCATTCATAGTCAGAAATACAGACCATTGTACCACAATAATACAGTCTGACTGGATTGGAGCTAGAGCTGCTATTAATCATACCATGTGACTTTACCTCACTTTGTCTTAAATTGCTTTGGTATGATTTTTATTTTTACATCAAATTTACTGAAATATCTATAATATTTAATAATAATAATTCTTGCAGGGTTAACTTAACATATGACTGGAAACAGCTAGCTGAGCTCGGTCTGAAGGTAACAAAACCTGATCTACTAGCAGCACATCTAAAGATAAATAATTAACATGTTATATGTTGTATGTTTATTCCCCAAAAACCTCCCCCAAAACCTACGGTAAAAAGATCATTTTTTTACACTTTATCTGGTGTACATTAAACAAACAAGGTAAAGTGTGACGATTATTGAGTTTTAATGATGCTAGTAGGTGTATTTCGCCCCCTTGTGGCAGAGCCTGGTTAGCTGTTTCCCCTCTGGAAACAGTCCATGTGCTAAGCTAACCGGCTGCAGACATGGAAGATTAGCAGCAATTGATTTCATTTGGTTTTCGAGTCAGCCTGATGAATGTAAGTATAATATTTACTATATTTTCAGCAACAGGTTTTCTCTATGAACTCATGAAATATTTTGCTTTGTTAGCTGATAAATCCTCCACTATGTTCACTCGCGAATGTTTAGCTTGCATACGGTGGGTCAATTAGCACTGTTGAGCTGGAAACAGTAACAATAAAATTAACTTAATTTGGGAAACTGCAAAACTTGGGTGTAGAACTGCAACTAGGTATCCATTTAATACTGATTAATCCAATGATTATCTACTCATTAGTCAGAATCAGAATCTGCTTTATTGTCCAAGTATGTGTGTAACATACAAGGATTTGCATCCAATTTTACATTGCTCTCAGTACCTAAATATAAAAAACGACAAACAGTTAAACCCAAAATAAACTGAGCAATAAGTTTTAGAGAAAGTGCAAATTTTCTCCCATTTTTGCACAAAAACAAATATTCTACGGAAAAACCAGACTAGTTAGCAGATCGACTAATTGTTGCAGCTCCATTGGATGATAGTGCTCAGTGGGTTTGTCAGTACCATCATCACCTTTACCTTCCACACAGTCATGTATGATTTTTATAAAGTTACTGATTCCAGGAGCTTTAAATATTAGGCTACATTCCATCCACCATCATCCTCATGATAGGCTACATTTCACACCCCTCGGTGCGCCCGCGTGCGCCGCCTGTCCTTTAAATTCATTATTTCCCTTGCATTTTTTTTCACTCCATCTTAACGCGGAAGTCAGTGACGCACCACTACACACAGCTGCTCAGCGGGGGCAATAAAATAAACAAAACGTCGTCATTCGGTGCCAAACACAGGGGTGAGTGTCTTCTTTTTACTGTTTGTTGGAATATGGACCAACATTTGGTCCAATGCAGCTATGCGCCCGTCCACACTGAGGCTCCTCTGTCTCCGCTGCGCCTCTCGCTTTATTGAATCCAACCGGAGGCGGCTGACGGTCGGTCGGTCGGACGGACAGGCGGACGTGCGTCTGGACAGTGCTGGGATGTGAATGTGTGAGAATTTGCTTTTTTTTATTACCCGCTGTAGAAGCCGAGAGTCGGTCCCTGGCGACGGTCACCGTAGCCTGTTGTGATTAAGGTATGAAAATTCAGTTTTATGTTAGTGACTGGTGCGCTCTGCAGCAAAAATCAGCAACGCGTTTGTGTCAGCTCATAGTCTGCTGATTTTAATGAATTTAGTGCTTGGATTTGTCTATTTAGCATGTGCCTGTGAATCAAGACAAGCCGTAATGTTGACTGTGTCAGAGCGAGCCTTTGTTAGTCTTCCCTCAGCCTTTGTAACGCTCCGTTTGCGGTGGAATACGATGGGACACCAGGTCATGAAAATGTTATATATTACATTCAGACACAATAAAGCATTCTTACACCTGATACTGTAGCACATCCTCCTGTCAGTGTTGTCTAAGGTGATTTTAATCTGCATTTTCATATATGTAGATCAGGGGTCACCGTGCGATTATAGCAGCCGGGCTGTCCCTTCCTTGCTGGATCGATATTGATCGGAACGATAACAGTGGAATTTGCATGATGGCCCACATCAGCTTCCTTTCTGTCACATAGCGTTTATTTCTCTATTTTCACATTTACTTTAGACTTCATGTCTGATGTGCACTATTTCATGTGATGTTCCCTTATTATGAACCATAAAGCCAAGTGGATCTCCTATAGCTGCACTGCTTCATCAGGCTGGAGCTGCTGAAAAAACAATCAGTGATTCTAGTTTTATAACCCACTTGACATCACCAACACAACAATTCCACACTTTGATTAACCTGTAAAAATGTGGCATTGCATAACAAACAGTGAGGTTTGTACACTGAATAGTTACAGTTTCTCTCACATTACACTACACTGTGTTCTCATTGGCTTCAGGATCAGCTTTCCCCTGTTTCTTGCAGTCCTGCTGTGTGCAATGATACCTGCTGTATAGTCTCTGCATGTGCAGTGCAGTTTGATTCTTTTCAAAGCAGGGCACTGTAAAGCTTTATGTTCTCACTACCACTGTGTGGATGCTGGCTGTGGTATTTATTTTCTTCTGTGGGAGGGCAAATCTTTCACTCATCTTCATTCCAAGGTAACAAGCCCTGGCGTCATGTCAAAGACAGCTTCTTATAATACCACCTTTATGATGTAGGCTTCATTCTGGTGTTCAGCTACTGTCAGGGTTAGAGGAAGAGCCAGCTGTGTCTGTGTGCGTTACATCACTGCAGCCTTTGGTTATGTCTTTGCTCGTGTTGTGAAATACTGAGGGCTTGTTGCGATAAGAAGCCTCATTGTCCCGTTGGTATCTCTGGAGTGCGCATGCATAAACTTGCAGATAACACAATGTGTATTCTCTCTGTTGTGTGCTGTGTAACTAATCCTGCCTCCTCACATGGGATTACCGCATATAGATTGGCTTCGTTTCTGCTCAAACAGTGTTTAAGTTTCTGACACAGTTGAGGGTTTGAACAATAGTAATGTATTGTGGCCTTTTTGTAGGGTAGACAGTTGGATCTCTAATCTTGGCTTCATGCTTAATTTGAACAAAATTAATATCTTGACTTTGAAAAATATTAATTGGGAACACTTTTAATCTATAGTAAAAAAAGAGAAGGCAGCCTTTTTATTTATGAGCCATTTTCAACTTGACAAAGGTTTCATTTTGAGTGCAAAGATATTTTTAGATGATCCATAGCAATATTATCAAAAGTTCAGGGTTGGATTTTTCTGTCACAGGAGAGCGTAATAAGTAGGAAACCATATCAAGTGACTTTTAAACCTGCTATGTATCAGCAGACATTTTTTGTTTGACTGCATTTCCACCAACTTATTTGCAGTCCAAAATCCTTTCACATGACCATTTCCTACACTTCCGACAGTCTGCCTGCACTGGTTTCCTCTTCCTGGCTTGATCTTCCTTCATGATCGGCTGACTTACTGCCCTTTGACAGTGAAGGATTTTGCAGACACCAACAAGCATTCTGCCGTTATGAGAAATCTCATCCATTGCGGACCCAGAGCTGCCCAAGCTGTCAAGAGACTCTGAAGTCGTCAGTCGTCCTGTCAGGACTGACTGCAGGGAGAAATGAGAAAGTAAAGCAGTGATTACGATTCCAAACGGGAGAAAGAGGGCGATTGAGACTGTGTCTGTTAAGCTGCTAAAACTCCGAGCGAAGGAGCCTGCAGTCTTAATGGACTGTGCTATTGTGCGCTTGCAAATTAACTCATACTTTCTGTCTTCAGAGATAGGTTCTGAGAAAAGTAATTGGAGGGCGGAAAGAATGCAATCAAAAGTATCTGAAGGCTCCGATAGTAGCTTTCTGCCAATTAACTGCCTTCATTGTTTGACACAATTGGTTGTGATGGTGAAATGTGCCTCCCACAGTATTTTACAATATGGAACAGAGGATGTGTCTGACAGTCCCTATTGTGCTATTCTATAGAGGTTTCAATCAAAATCAATTTAACAACATTTCGACTTTCAGAAAAGGTTTTTAGCTCTGGTTCACCCACAGCAATCTTTATATGGGGAATACGTTCTTTCCAATAGCTGATGTCAGTCCTCACTAATTCCATACAACGTGTTTCAAAAAGCCTGAAGCTGAAACTGAAATAATATTAATTTGCATTGACCTAATGGTTTACAGTCAAACTGAGTCTTTGTTAGGTTTGTTAAAGCTATTCAAAATGCAGCTAATTATATTTTCCACCATTGACATCTGTTAGCTGTTTTCTCCAATAATTGTTTGGTTTATAAAATGTCAGTATGTCGCGTCGTACGCATTCATTTTCCCAGTTCTGAACTCATTTTACCGAAGTCCAACATCTCGTGAATGCAGCACAAATGTTAACAAAAGTGAAAAATAATTCATTTATCTGCCTTGTGATTTGGCTGCAACATTTAATGATTTTTTCAGCACCATTCTGAGAAAAAAACAAACAGTGGAAGAGACAAACCATAACGTCTTGGTGGAGGTAAAAAAAAAAACGTGTAATCCAAAACATTAATTGATTTTTGTCCCATTGTTTGAAGTCGTTTATCTTCATCATTGAGGCAATGTGTCTCTCTCTCCCTCAGTCTGATACACACGCACTTCCTTTTTGTGCTTCCTGTACACTAACAGTGGGGGATCTGATAATGTTCTAGTCAGCCGCACCACATGTGATTTTCGCCTTAACCAACTGATAGGAATCTTCTTTAATCCTACTATATTTCTACTGAAATTTTTAATGACAACCTGTTTCAAAATGGCACCTGCAGACACTGTTCTCTGACTCACTCTGCATCTTTACATCAGCTGCGTACCCCCTGCCTCCTCGCTCTGTTGCTTAATCTGTAAAATAATATTGATTTCATTCTGCAAAGAGACAGGAAATGGCTCCAGCCAACAAAAATCAGACTTCATATGCATCCTGTTCCCTTTAACAGGAGTATGTGCGTGCGTTATTCAGGATGTTGGTTTTCCTGGACTCCTGTGACTTCAGGGCAGTTGTGATATTGTCATTACCTCTCTTTACTAGACTTCCAGCTTAGCAAATTTTACTTTTTTAATTGATCCTCGGCTGAACTAATTAAAAATCTATTAACAATATCACCACCATATGGCAGCTGCGATGGTACCAGGAGTTTTCCAGTGCCTTGTAGACTCCGTGCAGCTGTCCCATACTGCTTTTGTTATCAGATCTTGGACAATAATCGTATGAACGCGTCCCCTGCTGGTCTTGTTCTATCAGTGTCTGGCTGAGCTGTAATCTAATAATATAAAAAAGGTATGATACCGTGTCGTTTCTCTTTGCCTCCTGTGCACTAACTCAATCCTGGCCTGCCCTGCTACACTGTGCATGCCCACTATGGCTGGTGTTCGTCTGTAGGGAATGGTCGAATACGAGTATTGATCCAATCTAATGACTTCCTTCTATGGATGATGTCATACACCCCGTGAACTAAACCTCACTCTACTAATGCTAATGGCCGTAGTTAAAAACATTGGTTACAGGACCGCAGCCAGTGTTTATATTGATATTTCCTACAGATCTTAAGTAGCCTCCCTCACTCAGACCTACAACACACGTGTACAGTTGTATGTCTGTGTGTTGCATGGGTGCAATGAAATGATAATGTACAGGATGAAGAGGGGGGGCAGCTTGACAGCTGCTATACATCAGCCGAGCAGAGGTGCTGGCTCAGCTGAACGGGCCGACGGATGGCACTGCTGCAGGTAGCAGGCTATGGTTGATGATGTCATTAGGGCTTTCACGGTCTCCCAAGGTTTCTGTGTGCTCATTGGCAACAAATCAAGGAGAGGGTGTGGAGAAGGAGCCACAACAGAACAATACTCTGTCGCTGTAGCCAGACACAACACACACACTTGTGACAATATAACCGCTTTTATGTTTGACTTTAGTTTTATATCTGAATTAACTATCCAGATATTCAGAGGATACTCCCCTGCTGCTCTGTTAAGCTGGTTAGATGTCTCTTGTGCTACAGATGGATGACAAATCACAGAAAAACATGTGTCTTAAAACTGGGCGTGCACTGCAAGATTTTAGAAACCTTCTTATTTGATTCCAACACCTACTGTAGGAGTAAATCATGTGCGATGTAAAATGAAAGGCACTGAGCTTGGGCAAAAGACAGAAAGAACTAGTTGTTCGCGCCTCTGTCCTGCTGTTCATTTGGGGCTTCATCTGATCTGTTAAGCCCCTTCACATATTGTGTGGAAAAAATCTGCATTAATTATGTTTCTCTTGTTTCTTCTAGTCTTTCATTTAATGTGTCACCTTTTTGTGTCTGATTGGTGGACTGACTGCAGACTTGACACACTAACTCAGCAGTGTCGATGGTGCAAACTGCAAGCAAAGTGACTGTGAAAATAGGGGTGAAAATTGTCTTTATGTTCCGCATTAAGAATAGAGGCAATGCGCCTTTCATTTATATGGATGTCTTGTAAGTGTCTCTCTATGACTACAGTATATTTATATACACCCGCATTTATTCAGTCTGTTTTCAGGGCAGGACATCAAACACAATTTGATGCATTTTTAAAGCTGTGTGAATTGCTCAATAGAAAAACAAGTAGCCTTTTTTATTCTAATCTATTTCCAAGCATGCTGAACCTTACTGTCTTCCTGAACTTTGATTCATGAGAGCAAAGCTTATTTAAGCTCCAGTCTTTTAACTAAGGCGCTACACTACAAAGCATGCTGCCTCACATCTCTATCAACTGTTTTCTACAGCACATCATATTTGATTAGATTTCTAAAAGCCAGTCAGCCGTTCATTTTCATCACTTTTATTGCGGTAAAATTTACTTGCAGAAATGTTGTTGATAGCTAATCCATCATGGCAAACATAATTCCAGAAATCAATTTTTGTCAAAGCTGCAACTTTAATTGATACATAAACTGAATTGAAAAGTGTTAATGTCTGTTAGTGTATTAATTTAGTAGTGGATGTGAAATACCATGTCCATATTCGTGGTCACAAGACTTTTTGGAGCAAAAAAGAATCAACATAATTTTTATAGTATTCATTATCAGAAGTTCTTCCCTCATCCAGCGACACTAAAATCAGACTTTCCATATATACTCTGCCGTTAAGTTTCAGAGATTTGTCTTGGAGTAAAGAAAGTGTTGCATGGTCATTTAAATTGATTATCTGTGACCTTTCTGTTAATGCATTTTGTTTTCTATCCACTGTCTGTCACGCTGATATTATGCAGTAGCGACTCGTCCTATAGGCAAAAAAGTGTGTAATTTGCCTCAGCAGCAGCAGCCACTGTGGCTGAGCAAACAAAGAAAATAATTTACATGTCATGTATTTTAAACACCAATTGTCATGCGATCTTTGGGTGGTGCTGTGCAACCTCTGGAACTTTTTGTGGGTTTTTCCTTTGGAACATTATCAATCCACCATTTATGTGTGTAATTTACTGGAGTGCTTGTAAACAGAACAGATATAATCAACTGCTTTTGATGTGGATTCCAAACCAACAATAACATCCCAACAGCAGAGTCCCTGCTGTCATTTCATTATGAATATGAAATTAGTTTTTATTACTAATGACTTTTCTCTTGTTCCCCATCGATTATTATTGCTGGTAGAGTTTGCATTGCCAGAGGAGGTAGGAGGAAGTAATTTTTACTTAAGCGTATTCATGATTTAAATCTCATTAAACAATACATTCATGTCAGAGTCAGTCCCCTGTTACAGCTGCAAAAGTAATTCCAGCTCTAAATCACTACTGCGCCCGAATACAGCACCATTCTTTAATCATTTTTAATGTGTTGCAGTTATTAATAGTGATTTAATAATTACCCCATTATTGCATTTACAAATTGGTTTTGTAGACATAATTTGATGGAGCGGGTTTGAATGAGTTTTTCAAGCAACAAATGAGTTTGTTTGACAAATATTAATTTAGCTAAGTGAATGCATGTTGCTGTGTGTGTACAGCTGTGTCATCACATGGACATGAACATTCAAACTATTTAGGTGAAGGCATTCTGACAGTTTAAAAGTAAATACATGTTTGTAAATGAAAGTAAAGTAGATACAAGGGTGACCACTGGAAGTGACATAGTCACTTGATGGACAAAACATGAGGCACAGAAGTTCAGTGATGATTCAATTGCATCATTTACATTTGTTATCACACGGGACACAAACCCCGCTCTCCTGGGTCAAAGTCAGACGACTGGGGAGACCAGTCTCTAATGTGTGCTGTCCAGGGAGACATTAGCTGCTCTGTCAGGTCTATGAGGCTGACGTGTCAATACCTGGCTCTGTTTGTAACATCTTCAGGAGTTTTAGTGTTTGTGGTGTATCCTGCACGGCTGCTACTAGTATGCCCTTGTCAACAGCTTTTAAGCCAATTGAGCATGAATGGGCAGCAGAGCCAGGTGATGAAAGAAATCACTCTCACTGGCTTAAAGCAAAAGTTGTTTGTGTTTTTGTCATATTTGTTACAACTGTCACTATATCCGGACATGAGACAATCTGTGAGCAAGTAACGTTCTTCCGCCTCCTCTTAGTGCTGCTAAACGCATGTGCGAGAATCCACTATGCATGACCGAAAACAACCAATCAGAGCTGAGTAGTGTCAATACAGCTGTCAATCATGTCAATAGCTGTTAGTGCTGTGAAACTAGGCAGCGCTGGTCAAGTATGAATCGAGATTTTTGTTACTGCATGTGTACTGTTTTGCTGTAAAATGAAAGGTTGTGATCTCGTTGCCATTTTGAGAACAGACGGGCTGCAGGAGAAGGATTTTTCCGGTTTTCTGCCTGCTGCAGCTTTAAGCAAATTAGTGCACAATAAGAGAGAATGTTGAAATAAAGTAAACAAAGACAGTTAAGAGAGCATACACAGAAGGTTCTTCTATGTTTTTATGCTCATCTCATCTGGTCAGTTCAGTACAGGAATATTTTTAAGATGGCATGTTCATCTGAAATTAAATAATGAAGTGCAACTCTGTCTTTCTTTTTTAAATGTTGGTCTAGTGTATCTGGGCCTTTAAAGTCTGTTGACCAACCAGCATTGTATGTGCATGAGTGAAACTTGTGTAACCAGCACTTTGGTAGATCTAGTTTTGTCAGGATGTGCAGCATGAAATGTGGGTTATTTTGGAGCCACGTAGGTCTGATTATCCCCATTACAAAGAGATGAGGGGTGCGTGTGGAGGATGCCGGGGCGCTTTGTCAAACCAACCTGACATGTTCATTTGTTCCATTACCTTGAATATGGCTGCTGTGAAGAAAAGTGGGAGGATGAGGGTCTAAATCAAGACATGTCTTGATGTGTCAAAGGTTGTGTGATGAATAACCCACTCTCTATATGTGCACTATGTCTCATCAGCCCAAATATCGATGTTGGATCTCCAGAGACTGAATATGCTTTGCAAAAACACATATTTCTCACATACCCCTTAGTGGCATGTAGCCAACATGCAGAATGTTCTATTATATATATGCAGATGTTTTGACATGCTTGTTAAAAGGAAAGCTGAGACAATTTGCTTATCAACTAATTGGCTAATCAATGGAAAATTTATCTGCCGTCTTTCTGATAATCGTTTCAGTGATCTTTTTTTTTTTCCTGGTCCAGTGTGGATTTGATGCTTTCTCTGTCATCGGCTGTGACAATAACTAATTATTTTCCTGTTTGCATGAAACAAGCATTTTGAATTTGTCACTCTCGCTTCTGAGCAATTATTTCACTATTGTCTGACATTTTATAAACAAAATGATGTCAGTTAATTGAGAAATAAGCAGATCAGCAGATTAATCGAGGCTCATGATGTTAGTTGCAGCTTCAGTGAAGTGAACAGCGTTTTGTAGTTTGCCATGGTGCTCATTTAATTGGAAACACTTTTATTTCCAGAAAGAACGTCTCTCATACTCAGGATAATCTACAGACCTTGGTGTGAACAGTGTTTATTTACTTTTCTTAAAAAAGGACTTTGAGGCCATATTTTCTTTTTATTAGAGAAGAAAGGACTTGACAGGAAATGAGGGAAAAGAGAGGGGGAATAACACGCAACAATTTCCTCATCCAGACATAAAGCAGTTCCTGCTATTAGATGTCAGCTTTCAAACCCACAGGCCACAAGGACATCCTGAAACAGCTTTCTAATGAAGAAATAGTCCCTGATGTAAGTGAGAAAATATGTCAGTTTCGTTTATGTAATATAGGTGAGGTGAGCTTTTAAGACTAATTCTCGTCAAGTCACTGTGACACCTCTGCTCGGAAATATTTTAAGTGTAAACCTCCCCTGAGTCATAGATGGGACCTGATCATCTTGTGTAACAGCAGGTATGAGGAAATTTGGAATTCTACAAACGTTAAAGTAGGTGTGAAGTAAGCAGTGACTGGTCTTGGAACATTTCAACTTCAGTAATCTACCTGTAAAAACAGAAACTGCGATTGCTGCGATAGCCTGAAAGCATTTAGTTGTTTAAATATTGATTTCACATACTATAAATCTAACATTTTCCGGGCTATTCCAAAATGATTGGGCATCCCCACAGTTGGAGTTAAGCATCTGAGCTGCACAAACAAACAACTACTGGAAATTCAAGAAGCACGTTCTGAAATGATTGCCAAACCATCAAAACGTTTAGCGGTAATTCATGAAAGTAAACATTTTTATGTTTGTTATGCTGGTTGTGTCATTACGCTGGAACAGGGACATGAATATACTGTCTGGGAAGGTCCCTCATGATCGTGTGCAAATTTGATTGTGCAGTCTGTGTTTTATAACTGTTGTTTCATCAGTGATGAGAGCAATGCATAATGGCTTCTGTGCTATACCTGAATGAACTAATACCCTTGCTGTCCAGGTCTTTACTGCAGCAGCATGGAACTAATTCTATTTCAAAGCAAGGCTGAAACACACTGAGCAACAACAACAGCACAACTAGAGCTGAAGTCACTAAGTTGTCAATGGTTTTGATTACAAATAAGTTGTTTAAGTAATTTTAAGGTAAAAATACCAAACAATTGATGGTTCCAGCTTCTGAAATGTGAGCATGTTTTTTCCTTGAGTGAAATTATATTACATTAAATATGTTTAGGTTTATTTTGAGTAAAACTAACATCTAAAGATGTAAACCTGGGCTCTAGGAAATTGTGATGCTCATATTTTTTCAGTATTCTGTTGTTTTAGAGATCAAATGGCAAATTGATTCAAAACGGATCCAAACAGTGCAGTGGAAGGGATTTGTTTAACACCCTGTTGGCATTTTCATGCACTGAAATCCCCAATAGAAATCCAGTAGTGAAGCACTTCACCTACTGTTGCATCTTTCAGTTTTGGCAGTGTCTTGTTAAAATTAACAGCAGGCGTCCACACAACTTTCCGCAACAGCTTCATCGCCAACATGACCCGGAGCAACAAATCAGAAAGAAGGCAGTTTGAACCTCAGTGCTGCTGCGAATTGAGTCAGAAATGAAAGCCACTTGCTTTTCCATTGATTACATTTTGATTTCTTGTGTCGGAGAACTGCAAAAAAAAACAAACATTTGCAGGTGTGATTTTCCCAACAGCTAGTGTTCTACAATCTGCACCTGCTCACTTACCGTAACTCAATTTGGATACCAGCTTTGGCTACATTCCCAAAATGTAAATGTGAATCTGTAAAGTTTGCATCTGTGCCTCTGTGTATTTGTCTGCCTCATTAGCACATAAACTGCAGTCTGACTGGGATTAAACCTGCAGAAAAGAAAATGAAGTTTCTATCCATGTTTGCCTGCACACCGTACAGTTAGCATCTCTTCCTCTTTGCTGTGTTTTACTTCCCCTTATCAGTATCAACTGTAAGAAAGATCACAAAAGCTGTACACTCTGTGTGTGTGTGTTTTGTGGAGTGTATCTACAATGCAAGTGTCTAACAATTTCACTTCCTGTGAACCACTTCACATTCTGGATTTTTGATGTGTTTGCACTTTTCTCGCCTGCTTTAGCTCTCCAGATATTTCATTCCGCCCCTCCAGCAAAATCAGCAGTCATCCTTCTTGCATTCTCTGTTTACTCTTTCTTTCTCTTATCCTACCATCACACACACACACACACACACACACACATGGACTTGAACAGTAGCCTGTCAAAACTCTTATCAACTTCCCTTTAAGTCAGCCATGCATTGATATGGTGTTACTTTTCCCCTTTACTTCAAGTAGATGTTTTTCTGCCTTGTCATGGCAGCTTGTGAGGTTATCAGAGATGGAATAAAATTTCCCTGTGCACTGAAAGGATTTTTCCCCATGAAAAATGGCAGATAGAAAGAGCCCCTTCTTGTCCTCTATTATTTACAGCAGGGCTGGCTGCATTGTGCCCATACCACAGTACACTTCTTCTGTCAGTAGAATGTTGCCTGAAACACTTAATTTATTTGTAATGGTGAAGGATAGGGTCCTCTAACAATTTCATGAACATCTTATCAAATCTGTGTTTTTTTTGTTTTTTTAATTTCTTAGAAAAAGTTATTTGCCAAAACTGAGATCAGTTATTGCCTTTTGTTGGATGATGAGGCATAAACACTGCAGTTTTGTGTTCTAAACAATAATCAAAGTTTCAGTTTGGCCTTTGGGCGAGGTATTTAGGGATTTGCCGTTAATTAACTACAGGCTGCAGCTGATGTAATCTGCTGCTGGCAATGTTTCTAATCTCAACTGGTGGAACTGTCATCATCGGATAAAAATGCAAAGCCTGCTACCTGAGTATTTTATGAATCTGAATCTGAAAGTGAGGAGAGATAAGATATTTGCTCAGACTTTAGTGAATCATTGGTGCTTTTGCCAGCCTGAAACTAAGTTTTAGTCTCTCCCAAAATTGTCCCCATAGGTTTGAGCAGCTTACTGTGACCCATATTCACATTTATTGTTGGTGGCAACCTCCAGTGATCGTAGTAGCTGATGACTGATGCAAAGGAGGAAGTCTGGTGTGGTTGAAAGAGTGGCAAAGTCTGTGTCATGCTGGATGATTATTATTAAATTAAGTATCTGACTGAAGTTACATAACAACTTAAAGCAAATGATGATATTTTTCCTAAACTGGAACAAGTAGTGTTTGTGCCTAAACCTATTCCAACTGTGACGGTTTCAAATAGTTGACCTCCTGTAAAAGAAACTGTGGTCATTATGTTTAGGCTTGAGGACGTGTTGATCTCCTGCAGTCGTCCAGTAGGGGCACTGATTTTGGAGACGCTTGTGTGGGTTTTATGTGAGCACATATAGGAAATTCAGAAGGTCACTGTCGAAATATTCCTGTAAGAGCAACTTAAATTCTTAAGAAATAACGAGCTGTCACAAAGTCTGAATTCTTTAAGATCAAATTTACCAAGATGGAACTTGCTGGAAAAGACACCAAAAGGTCTTTTAGAGGTTTACTCGTGAAAATGTACACAACTAGTGTCCTGTGACATCCTGAAACAGAAAGGGAACGAATGAAACTGCTCTTCTTGGAGCCTGTTGGGAAATCGATGGTGAGGAGTAGGTTGACGGCAGTTTAATGATTTCTTCATGTGTCTGGCACTTCAGTGATCAGAGTGTCTTCCCGTCACTACACTAATCTGGGAAATTCAGCAAGAATGCATGCAAGGAATTGTGATATTTATTAACCAAAATTTGCATGCCCCACTTCTCAGTATCCAGTCTAGAGGAAACATGTTTTCTGGTAACAGTACTGAAAGTGAAGCATTAACTGTAAATGAACGTATCCTCCTTCCTTATTTTGACATTGACAGGAGGGGAAGTTTCTCACAGGGTGTCCTGTGTACGTGTTTATACTTTCATCATTGACATCTCTTTGGTCTCTTGTCTCTTTTTGCCCTGGCTGTCCTTCACACCTCCTTGGCAGAGTGTAAAAAGTGAGGGTGGCTTTGTTAAATGTGGGTAAAAAACCCAGAGATGCGGCATTAGCTCCGATGTTTCCCTCAACCAACATGTCTGTTTATCCCAAATGTCTGTTCAGAGCTAATTTCACCAATCACGCAGTTCATCTCAACCAAATTGGGACTCATTAGCATATAATCAAATGGGACAGCTAACGGAGGCATTATGAATGCAGTGAACTTAAATTTCAGATGCTTCTGATTAATCCAACATATAGGGTAAATATGCATGGAGACATTTAGGAGGCAGAGAAGAAGTCACAGTAGTATTCAAACCACCAGTGCTGATAGCTGATGCAGCTACATTTGAAATGACAATGAGCTAAAAAGAAAAAAGCCCAAAATCATTATGATAATTTATTCCCAGTGTGTATGAAATAGTGTTCAAGTAATCACAAGTCTTCAAGCTCCGAGCCGCACAGACCTGTGTGTTTGTATAATTTCATAAATATGCACACGCATACAATGTCGGTGACGGTTAAATTATCTACCAGTTTAGGTTTGACAGTTAAATTTGTTTAACAATTGATCCAGATTCATGAAAGACTGCAGTGGCAAATTTGATGTTTCTATTGGTGTGTGTTTGAGGATGTGAACTGCTGCAGGCTTTATCAGAGGAGTCCATCAGGTTTTACTGACGCTCTGTTAATCTGTGTGTGTATGTGTGTGTGTGTGTGTCAGAGAGAGTGAGTTCTGGCAGGGCATTAAGTCCAGTCACTGCTGCCAACACAGCTATAGGCTCAGTGCCGTGATGAAATTAATGCCCCCTTCTCTCCCCTGACTCATACCTTTCAGCAGGGGCACAGTTCCAACTTACGGGCATATTTGTAGCATTTTCTCTTTATATAAAGTCTTTCTTCTTGTAAACGGATTTTGTGACAAACACACATTTCTCAAAGGAGCGCCAATCAAAAGAAGAAATTAAATTTTCAAACGTTGTACTGTACCTGCCAATTGAACTCTGGAAGTACAATTCATGAGAAGTGTCGAAATGAGAAACACCAAAATAGCCTGAGTTACTGCAGGAGCTACAGTAGTCAGATCAGGAGTTCATCTTCACACTTTCACTTTACTGTAACTGTAATGTCAGCATTAAATTAAAGATTCAAGCTGGGCTAGGCAGTTTTCTGTAAAAGACAAAGGGAAAACTCTAAACAAAAACAGCCTCTCCCCTCTGTTCTGATCCCATCATACCACACCAGCACGCTTCATACACTAACCTGTAGGAATACTAATCTTTAATTTCAATCATCCCTATTGTGATTATGATCCTCATTCTTTTATATAGCAGCAAATAAGAACAGTCTGTTTTCTTTACAAATCGTGGGCCAGTAAAACCCTTTGAGATGACATAATGTCATTCAAGGCCCATAATGCAACTTAAACATGAATCTAAATTCTGCAGAATGCTAAACAATTTGCAACGCTCTGTAACACTTTGCCAATATTGACGGAAGTTGTATTGTTTGTATTGTCAGACTGTCTTTTGAACAAGTGTCTTGTTTTTTGTTTTTGTTTTGTGTGTGTGTGTGTGTGAATGGCTGAAGTCTCCCATCTCAGGCTACATTTTCTAAAGCCTGAAAGCGGAGCCAAGAGGAGGTGGAGAAGTCTAGTTTTTCCTCTCATACCACTTGAATTACAATATGCTGAAAGGTTATAATGGAACTTTTGCCCAATTACGGCAAAAGCACACTTTCTAACCCTTTCTGTAATAGGCTAATTTGAAATCCAAAATACATTTGTAATATCTCTCAAACCCAACATTTTTTTAAGACCCTTAATCTGTCCAAATTGTGCTGCTGATCTCTTTCACAACCCACCAGTCCTTGGGGGAAGACACCCCTTTAAATTATAGACTATTGCTGTGGTACAGTAATGTTAGGATTGATTGATACACAGCCGAGTTTTTCCGCCTGATTGAGCATCAGAACTGGAGAACGGGCTCCCCGCCATATCTCAGGTCTGATCTGACAGCAGGGACACAGAGAGGCCTCTTGGCGAGCCGAATAACAGCAGAGCTCAGCTGAGCAGAACGTGGAGGACACAGGACTGTGATTTACCTGGCGCAGGAGCAGAGGGGGAAGAGCTGGGGAGAAGGGCTGAATCGTGTTTCTTTAGAATAAATTAACTTTAGCGGGATAATAAGAGCTACAGTCAGATTTTGATGAGCTCGTCTCTCTGTGGACCTCTTGTGGTCAGGACTCTCCTCTGGCAGATGTTAATGATGTTAACATTGTAATGATGGTTCACTAGGGCTGGGCAATAAAACGGCCCTTGACTTCAATATAACAATAGTATCATAATATTTTCTCATCTCAATAGTATCCTGATGCCTGCATTACCACAGTGCAGCCTGACCTCCAGCGGTTCGGTCAGGGTCGGTCGTGTTAAACTAGCAGCAGCTCCGAGCAGCCCACTCCTCATCCAGCAGATAAAGAGTGGGCTACAGAGTCATTAATTACTGGATTTTGCGAAACAATTAACATGATAAGATGATTTCACCACACAAAAATTTCACTGAAAGTAAATTACGGCTGCAACTAGTGATTATTTTCAATCAGCTGATTGTTTTCAAGATCATTCGCTTCATTGTTTGCTGTAGAAAAATGTCAGAAAAAAAGTGAAAACGTCCATCCTCCTTTCTCAAAGTCCAAGGTAATATCTGTAAATCTCTTGTTTTGTCAGACTAAAACCCAATGATATATAATTTAATGTAATGGTAGAGAGACAGCCAGGAAATATCATGTTTGAGGGGCCATTTTTGCATGAAAAATTACTGTAATTAATGAAATCCCTCAAATAGGTAGCGATTTTTATTCTGATGATTGAAAAATCAGTGAGTTATCTGGCAGCTGTAAAGTCAATTAATAATAATATTGAGTTATGAACCAGCCCCTGTGCTTACTATGAAGCCACCCTCACTCTTACTGTGACAGTTACTTATAACCAGCCGGAGGTGCATCCGTTCGTCCCCTTAACAGCTCAAACTGACCCCTGGAGCGTCTGCCATGACAACAGGTCAGCGTCAGATTGAAACCACAGGAGGTCTGTGATTGGTTGTGAGTGCTGCTGGATTTGTAGCTATTAATATTGTTGGAGTGAACTCTGACTGGCAGCCAGCCTGAAGGACACACACAAACATACACACAACTAGTTATCTCACCGCCAAGGGACATTCTGACAGCTTGATTGACAGATTCAGTTTAGCTTTTAATCCTAAAAATATTCACGCTATAGCACTGATCTCCATGTTTTTATATATATATATATATATATATATATATATATATGTGTGTGTGCATCCCCTCAGTTCTACAAAGACCTTAGGCTTGAAACACAATGCCAATTAAGAGTGGAGTGGAGGGTTTTACTGCAGTTGTTATTCTTTGGATGCACATTAACGACCTCTCTGGTGCAGCAGAAGTCTGTGTTGTGGCCGCAGTGATGGATGTTGTTTCATCGGACTGCTGCAAAACCACCACATCCCTGCTAATGCGCAAATGCATGACACAGACCTTGATTCATTTCGCTCATCCCTCTTATTTACTTCACAGCATAGCTCTGGATATTACACAAGAACACCCGCTTTATAAACATTATGACTGAAAAACGGCAGTAGCTTTAATGACGTGACGACGCCCTCAGGGTGCTAGCTCAGTCCCCTGACCCTCGTCATTTACTGTAACTCATTAGCCTCAAGCACACACACACACACACCCAAGCACTCACAGTGTGACTCTGTGTGCTTTCTGCCCATCAAAGTGACCTGTATTCTGCAGCCATAGCTCTCCACTTCACAGTGAGGTCACATAATGCCTGATGATACAGACAGAATTACCAAAAAGGGATTAAATTACTTTACTGGCTTTGCATTCAGGTCACAAAATCCACTTCACTTTTAACATAATCTTGACCGATGACTGCTGAATGAAAGAACCAAGGCGTGCGGGTGAAATAGAGTTGAATTGGACATTTTTGTTAATAATATCCATTGCCAACAGATGCAACTACAGTAGCATCATAACAGACTTTTTAAAAAAAACACAAAATGGAGGTTCATGCTTGGGTTGAACATCAGTCGAGAAAGATGAGTCATCCTTTCAGCAGCATCTGAAGAGCTCTGTCCTCCACCACCCTGACCTGTACATAAAGTAAAGGGCACGCCGCCTCCTGCATTAGCTCGCTAAATCCTGTGCTGCATTGTCAAATAATTTTCTTTTTCTTTTTCCTCTGAGAGACTGACTGTGCAACTCCTGTTGCGTTTCACAACAACCACACTGATTTTTTATTATTTTTTTTACTGGCATGTGAATCAAGTTCAAGACAGAAATGTCAGTCTTCAGTGAACTCTCCCTCTGTTCTTTTTTGCCTTATATTGTGGTATTGAGTTAACCTTGCTGCTCTATAAACTCAATTAGATCAGATACCTCGTCAAGGTTGGTGTAGAGGTGGGTGAGAAATTGAAATACAAAAATCCACAAGGCTTCAGAAAAACCCTCCTCAGCATAGACTCTACAAAAGGGTTACTTATTTCAAGATAAGTTCATCTGCCCATTATGTTCTTGAGTATTCGTTTTTTTTCTATAAAATGGCAAAAAAAGTGAAATATACCTTGGGGGGGAATAAAATCAAATTCTCACATTTAAGAAGAATCAAACCTGCAAAAATGTACTGAAGTGATTATTCAATTCTCAAAATAATACCCAATTAATATTCTTTTGAATGATTAATTGACTAATTTTTGTAGCTTTCCTCTCTAGTTCTCTGAAACTATTCAATGAACATTGATATCCTGCTAATTATTGTTATGAGATCTGAATTATCTTTCATCAAAAATAGAAAAGGATTAGATTCATTGATGGTTAAAAGAAATAATAATTCGTAGCAGCCATAATTCAACAATTTCTGCTGATGGTGTTATAGTTTTTGGTGTTAGAGGATTGATATGTTTATTTGTAAAGTGATGACTAATGCTCTTAACAAACAATAATTATTGTCGTTGTTTGAAACTAGTTTTTCCTGTGATCAGGTCTGTGATTCACCCTGACTGCATCCTCGATTCTTCTACTCAGGGAGTACTTTAGAGTTTAATTTGATGGAGAAATAATGAGCGCTGACATGCTTTCTGGTTGGTCTTTATTAACACATGATTCCTCCACACTGTCTGAAACCCTGGCACCGAAGTGAGGCTGCCAGCTGTTGCTCAAGAAGCTCATATGACCGCTGACCGTATGTGTTTATAAGATCATATGAGTATAATCACCGCTCCATCTTGATAAATACTTATCAGACATCTCAGTGATAAACTGAGGTGGCAGCTCTGGCTGTGCTGGTCTGAAGCTTCTTATTGGACCTGTGTGGCATTCTCAGTCCAACGCCAACGCCGCCCCCACCCCCCTCCCGCCATCAACGCTGGTTTCTGATTACTGCCATTTCACTGACCTCCCATCTGTCTGCTTGCTTTTTGGTTTCTTAATCCTGTCATTTTCATACTGTGGCGCTTGAGGGTTTGCCTGGCCTGCGTGCAAACGCACGCAGACACACAGCCGAGTGGTGAGAAGGAGCGGAAGCTTAATTGCTGTCAGTGGCAGTGCAGATGGCTGCATTAACTGAAGTTATAATGACCCTTATGTAAAAGCTCTTGTGTAACTCCTCAGGACAGCCCCATACCGCTGCTCCTGCCATGACTCTGTCTGCATCTATCCAAGAATGACAGGGAACCACATGCATCTCTGCTCCCTCTTTTGTGGAAATCATGACCCCGAATCTCCATGTCTTTTGGAAAAAAAAGTCTATTCCTGCACACGCAGATTTACCTCTGTAGTGATTTATTACACTCATCGGAGATCACCTCTGTGATAATTCATTACACTCTGCGCTCATGCTATTCCGAGACAAACTTCTGCTCTGTGGAAAATCACAAGAGACGACTGTGCCTTTGGTGGTTTGAGAATAGCTCAAAGTTTCTTACAGTGTACTGGAGGTCAGCACCAGGAAAGATTCATGGGCCTGCTTTTGTGGGGCTCAAATCTGATTTATAAAAGACAATATCCAGGATAAAGCAAAATGACCCATTTTGGTTAATTTTGCAGACATTCTGTGCATCTATTTTTGTCTTGTGTTTAGCACCTTTAAAGTGTCTGTACCAAAATGTTTCCAATAAATCCCTTAGAACAAAGAACACCCACACTGTCTGAAACACATGCAATTCTGTCTAAATTTGTCCTTACCCTACATGCATGGCCTTGCCACCTGTAATAGCACCCACCTGTAATTTAAAACAGCCAAGCCTTCAAATATACATAATTCATCATTTCTACTGTAAATTTTGCTATCACTGTTTTAACATGTGTCAACTTACTTTTAGAGCCTGCCTTAAGTTGCCAATTGAGGAACTGCAGTTTTTGGCACTTCCACGTTGGCTTCATTTTTCAGCCCCTGAAGTTGCCTCTTTGATCGCACCTTTTTAAAATCCTTACCCCACATTCATGATTTCCCTTTTTACAACACAAACTCAGCAAAAACTATGACTTATCATTTTCTCAATTTAGCAAAGAACAAAGCTGCTCAGCATGCAAGCAAGGAACAAAGGACACAGAATTACAATAATGACACGGGCGGCCATAAACATTTTTTCTTACAAGTCTTTGTTCAATTATAATATTTTGAGTTATAATCATCAGTTCACATTTGTAAGTAATAATTTGTCACTATTCATACAAAAATACAGCGGAAAAATGAACACTGATGCAGGATAACAACAAGTTTTAGTTAGTCTGTATAATAATTCACAGATTTCAAACTGGTTTTCCCAGCCTGTGTGTCTGCATGATGTTTGAATAAATTTGTTACTATAAATAAAACATGCTTGGTGTATTAACCGATGAGTAGACGGATTCCAGAGAGTCTGTGACGCAGAGGGCCCTTTTCATTAAAATGTGAATTTAATTAATCTGGGTTCTGAACTGAAAAAGTTTGAAGAGCGCTGGTGGCGGAGGAGGTCGTGATCAGCAGAACAGATGAAAACATAAAATGCAGCTGTGTCACTTTCCTGACTTTCACTTCTTGTTTCTTATGTGGACTTCCTACAGATGCAATTATTTGTACAGATAGTGTATTTATTATTCAAATGGTACTTTTTATTAACCAATACCTTAATCACTGCGTCGTCTGTTTTTTCCTCTGCAGGTCAGGACGGGCAAGGTGTCACAGTTTGGACCAACATGCCCTTTGCTCTGGCTACAGGACAGAAAGTGTGTGTGTGAGCGTCCCTGGTTGGCTCTGCTGGGATGAACATGCCACTGCACCAGATCTCTGTCATCCCCCGTGATGTCACTTCATCACGGGTGTCGGGCAATGGGAAAGCTAAGGACAAGGACAAGCAGGTATGTGAAGAGTTAAAAGACCGGGGATTAGCCTTTATTAAGTCTGTTACCCTATGAGAGATTTTCTAGTCAATCATTTCCACAGTTCATGAAATATATGGTGATCTGGAGGGGATGGACTGAGAATGTTTGCTTTATTTCGAAGAAGTGTTGAAAAGTTCTCCTTTATCTGTGAGTGTGCATATAGGCTGCCAGGAATAATGAAAATACACTATTCATGAGAGTGTTTGCATCCATTTAATACAGTTGCTGATAACCTGCATTTCCATCCTCCTGAAAATAATCACAAGCTACCATTCATTTTTATCCACAGCACAAAATAATCTCCTTAGTTTTTACAGCTGCAAACAAAACCTCAATTTAGTCTTATGACAGTTGTTGTTTAATCATTGTTTTAGGTGGCAGAGTGAACTGTTTTGGTAGCAAGTTATGCTCTGCTTACTGTCAGTCACACACCCACTGGAAGAACATTTTTGCCAGATGCCTTAAAAACTTTCATGTCTATTCCTGTTTTGTTGATCGTGTCACTGTTTTTAAACTGGGTTTGACAGTGTGAAATTGTATTTTTTTTTTAAAACAATGCTTCGTTACATAGAAAAAACCAGCAAGAATCTGAATGCAGAAAGATTGGCGGAAATGTCAACCAGCTGTAGACGAGGAGGAAATAGGTTTTAATTTGAAATGACAAGCGTTAAAGGGGGTCGTCGAAAGTTACCCCAGCTGTCCTCAAGCCATTCACCAGAGAACAATCAGGAAGTTAATTTTCTAATGCCAGGGGTGTCAATCCTGACACGGCACTATGAATTCTACATTACAATGTTTCACTCGCAAACAAATTATTTCTGTGTTGCCTGTGGGTTGAGCAGAGGTTTTGCATCTAATGAGGCTGGTCAGAGTCTGGTCTGCTTTTCCATTTATGCCTAAAACCTCCTGTAGGACATCTGGTTTTGCAGTTTGGTAGTGGATCAAATGCAGGATTTGTTACCTTTTTATGGGGTTTTGTAAATGCGTCAAATTCACAAAACGAATCAGAAAAATCACCAGCTGAGACGACTTGTATTCGTTAGCTATGCTGCGTTCAGAGGTTGTTTTTTTATATGACTCTGTGAAGTAAATCTATCCAAATATAGGCCACTGCTCAGAAGAAAGGGATTTATTCTACATCTGAGAAGAATCACAGATTTCTGATTTCGCTTTAAATTCCTACTTTTCTCCGAATCCAAAATCTCTCAGAAATCGTTAAACCTCTTACATCTGGGCATCATGACAATTACCAGGGTTGTTTTTTTTTTATATATCTGAAGTTGTCATTATTGACAAATCATAAGTGATTTCAAAGAAAGTCAGATGCACGACCAAAGTCTGTTCTCCGTCTCACATGCAGCTCATCAATCTTCACTCCCCTCCCTGTCTCTGTACTCCAGCAGCATCAAACACCACAGTGAAGTGCTCTCAGAGTGCGGTTGCTTTTTTTGAGCCTTGGAACAAAGCGAGGTGCTAAGACAATATGTCCGTGGCTTGCCCTCTCTCCTCAGCCTCATCAGCTCACAATAGAGGCTGGGCGCTAAGTGCAGCAGCACAGGTGTTCCTAAGAGGCTTTTTCATGCTGCATATGGTGCCCTGTTGAACAAGTGATAGTACACACAAGCTGTAAACTTGCAATGACATATGTATTTTTACTTCACACACACACACACACACTAGCCGGTGATTCACTTGTTTGCCTAATGTTCCTATGAAGCTCAAAATGCCTCGTCATTGCAGAAGTGAAAGTGAACTGGAATCCACTCTGAACCGGTTTAATTTCTTGCGAATTCCTAAGTTAACAAAGGTGTGTGTTTGTGTAGCTGAGATATCTTTTAATACAATGCATGGTTAACGGGATTAAGGTGTTTAAACTTTGTGAGCAGTTGTAGCAAGGTTGCATTAGTCTGCTGGGGAATAAAAGTGAAACTGAGCTGTGTAATGGCTGGGGGGCATTTGGTCTCCCTGCCGCCATGTTTGCCAACAGTGTAAAGTCCCAACCCTGCATCTCTCTGCTCAGCATCACCCTCTCTCTCTGTCTGTTTCCTGCTGGCTGAGCCTCCTTTTTTCCCCTGAGGAATAAGTGGATAAACAGCAGCGACTCCCGTCCTCCCTGTGGAACCATCAGCGGAGTGGAGAAAGGAGAAACATAGTGTAGGAAAAGAGGAGAGAATGTTTACTTTGAATGCTGATCAGCTTCAGAGTCCTGGAGGTGTGTGTGTATGTGTGTGTGCGCGTATATGTGTGCGTGCCCAGAGTTTAGTCACAGAGCACAAGCCCATCTGGCCCTCTTAGACAACACAACTGGTCTTTTAGCGCCTCAAGAAAAAAAGCAGAACTTTCCTCTACTTAGAATTCAGAGTTAGTCAGCTGCTCCTTTAGAGAGCAACACATCTTTAACTGTTGCTGGCCCCTGACTGGCCTCGCTCCTCCAGCGCCACTCAAGTTCATTTGTCTTCCTCGAAAATCCTCTTTGTGTATGTGCTTGTGGGCACTTTGTCCGTGCACCAGGGGTCCTCGAGCTGAGTACTTGTGTAGATAAATTGAGGTTTAAGAAATATTTTTTTTGACGACGGCGTTGAAAGCCTTGGAGAGAGAGAGAGTTTTATTTCATGGGAAAAAAGAAAAGTTTTGTGACAGTTCTCAGCTTTGCCAAATAATACAGTCAGATGTATTTGAGTCTGGGGGTTTTGATAAGGCGAGCAGCGAATTGATTATGCATGAGTTGACAATAAAGTAAGCTTTGGCGCAGGTTTGCAGGTAGAGAAGGAGGAAGTCTTGTGATCCAGCTGGGAAATGCACACTGAGCTGCAATTGTTTGTTGATTATCATACATCTTTAACCCTATCTATATGTCGGTTGCTTTTTATAGTAAATGTATTTACATGAGCTGTGTGTGATTACCAACAGAACTGAGCTACATAGGACAGTTTCACTGGGCGCAGCTGTAGCTTTCATTTTCACGTTAACACATACATTCACACCAACATGCATGACCTCGCTCTCACTCGTATTATATTTAGCAGTACGTCTCTGTGACTGCGCACACACTGAGCACTGTGATACTTGATACCCGCCCTTTTGATACTGTATGTATTTTTTATGAAAGCACAAAGAGCGCTGGAAGCTTTGTCCTTCGATAAGCTTGTGTCGGAGTCAAGGACAGTGAAGACTCCCTGTCTCTCCTCTGATGTTTGGCGGTTTGATAACCACTGCCGCCGCCACAGAGCTCCTGGGCGCTGATTTTAGTCTGCACAAAGCCCAGCTCCATCAAACATTTGACCGCCATGGCTGAGAAAAACTTTCAGTGCAGCCTCTAAGCTAGACAGGGTCTGTTTAATGTCTCTGCCTTCGCTGTTCTAACGAAGCTCTTCTAGTATAGTGACATAACTTTCTCACTTGCAACAGTGTTCTTGCAGTAGAAGAAGTCTGGCTGAGATGGCAGACAGCAGGGTAGCCTGTTTACACCCAGCATTACTTAAAATATTACCCACTCTCCAAATAAATACTCTTTGATTATCTGTATTTAAAAAATATTTGAAAATGTGTTTCTCAGCCTTGAGGCAGAGAAACATTCTCCAAACATTTGGTGGATCTAAACTGTCCAAATCAGTCCCCTCCAGATTGCCGTGCCCAGAGGCTTGCAAATGGAAATGCCATGATAATCATCCAGAGAGCCTTAGGGCTGGGCAAACTAGGCATGAAATGCTGAATTATCAGCAAATGGAGTGTTTACATGCGTGTGACTCGAGTGCATAAGGAATAAACTTAAGGTGGTAACTTCCAGTGGGAAGCAGAGGCTGTGATAGGCTGACTTTGCAGACATTAAAGGTGCAAATACAAAAGATTATGTCATATTTGTGTTTAACAACGTGATGCGCACATTTTCCAGTGTTAAACCACTTAATATTCAGGTGACACAAACGTTGATGTGTGTGCACACATTCTCTCTTTCTAACACATACATTTAAACACAACCCATATGTTCATCCTGGTGTATATGTTCTGAGGCCAAACAGGTTCCCCTGGCCTGTCTACAAAGCCGAAGCTGGAGAGAGAAGATAACACTTAGGCAGAATGGGATTCTCTCTCTTCTGGCAGATGCTTTCATAAAGGTATGAATGTTGTGTGTCAGCAAACTAACCTACTTTGCATATGCCACTCATGGAATTCAGAGAGATTTCATAAACCGGCACACATTCTGCCTTTAGCTGCTGATATGGAGTAAATAGAAAGTCATTACTGCATGAGAAGTGCAGAAAGTTAAAAAGTAAATGTTATTCTGTGGTGCGTCTGTGTACTGGTAGTAAGCAGTAGGGAGGGGAACTAATTTTATTTTATTCATTTAATTAGAATTTAAGCTAGCATTAGAGAAACACAGATTTTTAAAGTGAAACCTCTTTATCAATGTTTTACTAGTTTTAATCACCTGGTCTGTTTGTTCAAAGTTTGCCATTTTTGCTTGATAAATTATTAAACGCTCAACTATTTCTTTCATCGGCTCATCGTTTCAGCGTTTACGTGCAGGATTCACTGCCCACAGTATATTTCCTGCAGCCCATTAACCTGCCGCTGTTATTTCTCTGCCTCTTGCCTCTCTTGTCTCACTATCTGAGCCTCTATTCTAGCAACACACATGCAAGGACGTGCAGGTACACACACAAACACACGCGCATACCAGCAGCTGGTGTTGTTAGTCAGCCCGTCTGTGCAGGACTTGCAGGAGTCTCCCGGAGGACCCGGCCGCGCTGAGCCACTTGAGGTTGAAGTGCTAAAAAACATAATTAAATGTGGAAGAGCGGACATGACGGCCGGGCCTTTGAGGGCCTTGACTGTTGTAAGGAAGGACTTTGGTTCACCTTGTTTCATTTCATTAGCCCCTGTGATGGCTCCACGGGTTATTTTACATTCTTTTGGAAGCCATGACACTGTGCTATATTAAGTTTTATATATGTGATTACAGTTGACCCGTAGCAGCAGAAAATAGACTTTGAGGGGCATGGCAGAAAACAATTACAGCCCCATGGCTGCTCTATATTCTAGTAGACATGGCATAATGTTGTATGATAGTGAAGGAAGAGTTTGCTTTGTCTCCAGTGCGAGGGGGCACAGCGTGTATTTCAGCTTTGGTTTCAGAAAAGCAGCTATTAGCAGAGGGAGAGACATTCAGAGGAGACGGAGTCTTCTAATTAACCCCTGCCCCATCGCCATCCACCACCTCCACCCACACACACAGACACTTTCACAGCTCCACATGAACACTTACTGTTGAATAAGGAATTTCAGCAAGCAGCTTTAAAATGTTCTCTTAGGTAAAACACATTCTCAAATGATAATCTCATGATTTGCATATTATGTGGGCTGTTGTATAAGCTAATCCGACAGATGTATAGCCATTAACCTACTAACCTACAGAAATTTGTTCGGCCTGTCGCACACTGCAGGAACAGAAAGTGCACCTGCACCCAAAGAAAGCCCTCAGCTGTGAAAGCCAACAATTTTGCAAGAATGAATTTAGAGAAAGCAATTTAATTTTTGCACAAAGTTAACATCTCTCCGTTATAGGAGCGACCGTGGATTCAGTGCTCAGAGACACGAGTGAAGCGCCAGCAGATAACCAGAGACAGACAGACAAAGATGAAGAAAAAAACACAAAACACAATGAAGTTAATGAAGTTATTTCCAGGATTGAGAAATGAAATCACCTCATGAAAAGCTGCATCCACCTCACCTCATTCGTCTTTGAGGCGCTGCTGCTTCCGTCTTTGCTCTGTTTCTCCATCCAGAGTGCTTCTCTGTTCACTGGAAGGTGTTTCTGCAGGGTGTCTGAGGACATTGTCTAATTGCCTGTGACATGCTGACTTGACTCCAGTGACTCACATGGCCCCGAACATTCTGCCACTGCCAGCCAGATCAATGCTGGACTCTCTCTGAGCTCTCCCACAGCGGCCATATTCATCTTCCTAAGGAGACGCTGCAGATGTTCCCCTCGCCGCAGCCTGTCGTCTCCTTCTGCATTCTCTGACGCACAAAGGCCGCCTGATGTATGCTATTCATATGCAGCCGTTACACCCCAGTTGTATAATGAGTCTGATAGGACTCATAGCTCTGTCATACTCCATTGTGGTGGCCAGTATGTGGCAGGCACATAATAAGTCTCTTGTGCATCAGGTGAAAGATAGTGGGCAGACAGTCGCTTTCCAGTAAGATATGATAATGGGATTCCACACTGTGGATCATTTGGATGAGGAGGAAGTTTAGGCACAAATACACACCGAGTCCCCTGCGATGAGACTGCATCTTACTTTTGTCCAATCCCCGTCTCCCTAAATGTCTTGATCTCTCTTTCCTCCTCCCACCACCTCCGCTTTTTCATCCTCCTCCTCCTCCATCATCCTCTCATGGTGTTATCCAGAGGGAGATTAGCGCAGTTAATCTCTCCGCCTATAGATTCACTAGTGTGACCACACTGTGAACTCCTCCTTGTTGCTGTCTGGCTGTCTGAAGAGGCAGATGCCCAACAGCTGCAGATGTTGACTCAATGTCACTTGTCTGTACAAAATGCTGTGACTGCTTATGTTGTAATTCTGCTTCCATGACCTATAGTGAACACATAGTGGGATTATCACCTCAGTATTCTCTTGTTGTAATAAGCAGTATTTTAAACAGTCCCCTTATGTAAGAAGCTTGCCCTTAGTTATGGCAATGTTAGTCTGTCAATCCTGGTGCCTTTGGCGTCCACTGACTTTGAGCGCCATCATCAGGTCAAAAATGATGACCAATCCTTTGACGTATAAAAAAAATACCTGCAAAACTAATGTCATTCCCATCAGCTTCACCTGCAATTTTTTGCAAATGTTAACATGCTAACACGCTGAACTAGAGATGGTAAACATGGTGGACGTCATAGCCACTTGACATCACTGTATTAGCATGCTGGCATTAGCATTTAGCTCAAAACACTACTGTGCTTACTGTGCTGCTTTATTACAACTTGGGAGAGTTGGAGAGTTGTATCCATAATTTCTACTGATTATTATAACAATATGCTCTCCAAAGTTACTCCTGAGCTCTGAGTCAGCACAACAAAATCTGACGAGGCAATAAACGAGTAGTCAGATCATCACACAGGTTAGACTAACAATGAACACACCACTCAGTGTTTGATATAATTCCTTGTTGCACTGGGAAATGGTTGGCATGCACAACTAAAGCACTAAGAGGAGGTCAAAACTGAAGCAGAGTTGTTTGATGGAAAGCCATTATTTTACCATTCACTTTTGTTTTCTCCAGCAAGTACTATGTGTTTGGCTAATTGGCCCCCGTCTGACTTATCTCTGGTGATTTCCCTATTCCCAGAGCTCAACACTTCAGGTGATGAGTACAGTGTTATTATCACTTATGGGAATGATAGAACTATTTAATGAGACGCAGGTTGTAATAAGCTGTTTCGTGTCTGTTTTTTGTGTATGACCAGCATGACTCGTCTGTGGCCTCGCCCCACTGTACTGAGAGCCTTAAATGGCACAGTGGAGTAAGCAGTCATTACCTTTGATTTAGGCTTTAAGGACTTTTTCTCAGCATGGAACAAAACAAGCCCGATTTACTCCAGTTGTTTACACTGTAGACAGTAGAGCCAAAGAATGCAGGCTACATATAATTGGCATGTACAGAGTCCGTCTGAGAGACTGGAATAAGACCTGATGTAGACTCATTTTAATTTCAAGATATCAGTTAAATTTAGCTGAATGTAATTCCCATCCTCAGAGTAAATGACCACATTGCAGTGCGTGTGTGTGTGTGTGATTGTAGGCTGCCACGTGAGCATCATAGTGGACATAATTTACTTGACCCTGTGTGCAAAAAAAACACATTTTAAGCAGTTCAGGTGCAGCTACAATCTGTGGAAGTATTTCAAAATGGCAAATTAAATCAGCCCAACGACCACCTGTAATATTTGCTCTTTCCGATGTTGATAATGGCGGCGCATGATAGGGTGCCTATGAAAAAAGAAACGAAAAAAACGAAAGAAGGTTTTCACAGGACAAAAACACTGCTGTACTGTTTCCTTTCTTGACATGTCAAAAGGAAAATAATATAGAGCGTTATAAATACTTTGCCCAACCTTTGCAGGATGTTCTGTGCTTTTGGCTTTATATATCATTATATCAGTGACGGCTATGACATTTTAATTGGTGTGTGCTGTTTCAGAAAATGAACAAATCAAAGCTTAAAAAGCTGCGCGATGTTTTTTCATCCACTTTTGAATCACATTTTCAAAAGGCAGAATTGCTTTCACTCCCTTTTAAGTTTGCACAGTGCAGCTGTGTGATATAAAAGACATTGCTATCAAATGAGAACATTTTATTGGCAGATAATTGAAAATGATCTGATCAGGGGGACATTCCTGCATGTATGCTGCATGTAAACAGCACATGATGTAGTTTCAATTTATTTTTAATAATTGTGAAAAATGTCTTCCTTCCAAATGATGATTCTCATGGATATTTGTTGCCCACCTGTGCTGCGTTTGTCTTCTGTGTCAATTAGTAGAAAAAATGGATAACTAGTGAGAACAGTTGTATAATATTATAACAGGAGAGCTGCTCCTGAGCCAAATAAGCTTCAATCTAACATCATTCTTTCTTAAATGATTGACATATCAGTAAAAACTCCATCACAATGTTTTAAAACCATAACAACTTCAGCTAATGGACAAACCTGCTACTTTTCCCTATCACTCTTTATTGGAGGGAAGAAGTTTGTTCTTATTATGTTGCAAAGAAAGAAGAAAGACAGTATTCACAAAGAGTCCCATGAGCAGAGTAGAATACCAGATGTTTGTTGCTTGGAAATGTCTGCAGCTTGAAGCCCAGAGCACATTTTGAAATCTTGCGATCCATCTTCAGCAGGCGTACAGCACATGTCTCAACAAAGATTCATCTTCAGAGGCTTGTTCAGAGAAATGAAATCGACTGTCTCTCAAGACATTTTTAGAAAGAGGTTTTTATGTAAATGAATTGCTACTGCAGGTGTAGTTTGAGACAAATGTTTTCTCTTCACACCGGGAAGTGAATACACTATTTTCCCATTATTGCACCACTAGACCGCTTCAAGACAAAAGAGCGAGCGATAAAGATAAAAGGCAGCTCGAGACATGATGCCGTGTATCGCAGGTCATAAGCCACTCTTGAACCCATGAAATTGTGTTCACAGTGCTTATCTTATCCCTCCTCATCCTCTGGTAGGCACAGCTGCGTGAACGCACTAGTACCAGGTCTCCTGATGAGGCTTTCACTGAGCTCTGCAGAGTGCAGAGGACTGCGGCCCGGCATTGACATTCACCTCCGTCTGCTAAGAGGAGAAATGGAGTCCAGGTAGAGCTCAGTGAACAAGCACAGAGAGAGAGGGTCCAGGTGAGGGAATAAAAAGATAAGGTGAAAGAGAGCACAATTACGCTGTGTTGTAAACAACTTGAAGGAGGCAAGAGTGTGAGAGGAGCATGTTGTTGCCGTAGAAACAGAGTGAGTCTTGGGTAACAGTGCAATTGCAATTCAGGACTGAAGCAGCAGAGGCAGAATGTGGAGAAGTATCGGCTGTTCACCCCAGCACGCCTCAGCTTTGCTTCTGTCAGGGCTGTCAAATGGGTTATGTGGCAGAAGCGCTGTGGTTTCCCACTCTGCTACGTCTATAAGTATTCAGGTAGTGGTCTCTCTGAGGACCAAATGCCAGCCGCCGTCCAAACCCATGTCCTGATCTGAAGTCTTCTGCAAGGGCAGCCTGACTCAGAAAAATGTCTTCTCTGTGAAATCGAGGTGAAGCCTATTTGTAAGAGCAGGGGCTGTGGATGCTCGCTGTCAGCGATCCGTCATTTTGACTGATGTGTTTATTTGAACCCACGGCACCTTGCACACATGCCTAAAGAGGCTGGTGGCTACTCCATTATTCGTTGCCTCAGGTCACGCCGCCGGGGGTGACAGCAATCAACCTGTATCTTTTGAATGCTTGCATGCACAACCACATTTCCTTTCTCCCTGGCAGGGCTTTGGCCTTCCTCAGGCTTGCTCATAGATAATGATGCTGCTATATGTAAAACATGAGGCTATTCCCAAATCACACATTTTACATTGCTGATTTCCTCCTCTCCTTCTGTGATTTTGCTGACATTTTAAAGCAGCGTCAATTAAATATGAGGTGGTGCACATCTGCATCAGCGGTCTATTGTCATGCCTCTTTCATACATCACAATGTCTCAATTCATTTAATTAATTAATTGCCTGTTAATTTGACAACATTTCTTATTGTCAAATCAACATTCTTAAGCAGAAAGTCAAACTTTTCAGCTGCTAGAAGCTTTAACCGCTGTAATCTCAATTGTCTTTATTTTAACAACCTTTCGTCCCCATGGTGTGTTTGTAAAGTGTTTTTAACTTAATAACTTCCCCTAAATGGTGGTGGTTCAAATCGAGAACTGAGATCCAGGCATGACAAGTGAAATGAGAATAGCAGAGAATCACCCAAGGACTTTGTGGAGCAGCTTTTTAAACCAGCATTGTTTTTATCTCTTTTACTCGACACCACAAGGACGCCTTTAATAACGTTTCATGGAAAAGACCCCATCTCTTAAACATTATCCAGTTCAAGTTTAACAAACTTAAATTGCCTATAATTGTTTTGCTGGCAAACACACAGAGAAGCACACACACTGTTTATATTAACACTAATGTTCGGGAATGCTTTGCACACACTTTGCACATGCGCCAATTGTTTGTTTTCAGCGTTGTCTACCAAACAAGTCGAGGCCAGGGCTGCAGTTGCTCAGCTTCTTGGAAATACAAGAAAAGTGTTTGGATGTTTATGTGCGAGAACACATTCACTCTGACGCCAGCGTCATATTATGAATCTGTTGAAGCATCGCATGTTGAGCTTAAAAGCACACATGCAGTCAACCATGACAACTGATAGTGTTTGCAACTTGTCGCCTGTTGAGTGCACACTTCAGAAAATGGGGGGAAAAAAGCAACAAAACACAAAAGTCTTATTTAAAATGGTATGTTGGTGTGATGACAGTTATCCACAGTTCAACAGAGTCTGCTGTGTTTAAAGCTGCACACACTGACTCCAGGAAGTGTGCAGATCTGGGCAAAGGAAGAAGGATTTTTCTCTTGGATTGGCAGCAAACCCGGTGAGCATGCTCACAGCGTGTAAATATGTGCGCTTCACCCAACTTACACACATGCACATAGAAGTGAAGCCAGCCACATGATTGAAAGCTGAAACCGCTACGCAATGATAGACAAAGACTTGATACAGAATTGAGCTAGGACAATGGTGGACTAGTGGCTGGTGGAAGAGGATCTGATGCGTTGCTTCTGTTGACCACTCGAAGTACTCCCCCTGAATACAAAATATATAGACTGCTGTTGGTCTCCCAGGGAGCTGCATTACTCAGCTGAGCAAACAGCTGAAACTCTAGCTGCAGTAAAGAGGCACTTTGTATGAATGAGAAGAAAGTAAAATATGCTGCTTACATAAAGATTTTTATCATTCTCTTCCTGAGGACATTTGATATCTTTATTAGCTGGTTGATGTCTTTTCTCCCCACCATCGCTCACATAATCCTAAATAGATGCTTATGTTTCTGAAATGTGCAATACATGCATGCTTATCTAAGTGGAATGAGTGTCTAATCGCCACTTAGTAATTTTACTGCAAAATGTGAATGATGACTTTTGTTTCTGCGCTTGGAGCGGAGCAGTCTCCAGTGAGTCGAAGTTTCACTCTGAAAAGTAATTGTTGTGTGTGTGTGTGTTTATTGGAAGCCTCTTCACTCTAACACTGTTGACTCAGGGCTGAGATAAAGAGCACGGAGCTCACGACTCTAGGCTTTCTACTTTAAAGGAAGGTTGTTGAACTTTCTGCTAGGCCTCGAGTGTGATGAAAGAGGGAGGGATGGAACAAGCGGTGGAGAATTGCTGTAAAAGCCAAAAGATGTCATCAGGAAAGTATCGCCATCTGCTCCCTCTTTGAGAGCTGATTTCAGTCCCATTTCATGTGGAAACGCCGCTCTTTACGATGATATTTGTTTAAAGCTGTCTGCACACAGACAGAGAGCTGACCAGATAAATATTGACAGGGCGGAGTGAGATTGGAGCGGTGATTGGAAGGAGGTTTGAGTAAATGGGGAGTCGGTGGGAAATGAAGATGAAACGTAGAGAGAATATGGGGGGGGGGAGTGGGGGGTGGATAGGGAATATGTTTCAGATGGCAGCAGTGGGAGATGGAAATGAAGAAAAGTAAAGGTTGAGAGTGTGGACCAGCTGGGAGCGATGGGATTTTGACTTCATGCTTATCACTTCAAAAGAGCGGCTGTAAAATCCAGTCTGCTCCTCTGCACACCTTCCATCTTTCTCTCTGTCTCTCTCCTCCTAACCCGAGGTGAAGTGGATCATTTTGGAGAATGTGAGTCCTAATAGTTACGGTTTGATATGCTGTGCAGTTTTCTTTCACAGAGACAACCTCTATGTCCCGGGGAAGTAGCTCATTCAGCGCCGCGTGTAAGCTTCGGCTCAGAGCTCCCCCCTGCTTAATGTGAGCAGCAGTGGTCACGCAGTGCCGCCTGTGTGGAGTGTGACATTGTTGCTGTAACAGTTGCAACAGTCCTCCAGGGGTACTGGGGCAGTTTTAAGACAATTAAAATGCAGCATATTGGTGTCGAACGTGGCTCTGTGTTGTTTCATGGAATGATGTGCCTCTCATCCATTTCACAGACATCTTGTAGTGTCATAAAAATGATCTGGAGCAAGTCACAAACAGCTTGCTGCAGCCTCATTGTGAGCCCCCTCGCAGCTGTGTCACCGAACAATCCTGACCAGCGCCGTTAAGAGCGTCGCCCATATGGAGACAAAGAAATGGAGCACACATGTTGACGAGATGTGGGCCAGATAGCATGTAAAGCAAACAGCTTGTCGCCTGCCGATCAGGGAACACAGCTGAGGTGACAAACATGATAACAACACTGAAGGACGGGAAAGGCTGCATCAGGCTTCAGCTGAGACAGCTGAGACGTCAGCAGGGGCGTGGTGGATGTCTGAGATGGCAGCAGAGGTGAAGGATGAGAGAATGGAGGTTTGTGTGGCTTTGGGGTGAAGGTCGCTGTGAGGAGAGGAGTGTCACATTATATATTGTAGAGAAATCTGACCTGTCATTATGTTGCAATTATACTGAATTGTCTTTGTATTTCCCTGTTGAACATATGGCTGCTATTTTGGTAAATTCTTATAATTAACTCCTGCTGGAACTAACTATTTGAATTTTCAGTAGTTTCAGAAAAACTCACTTTTTCAGAGCTTGTGAATATACATGTGTGTATCTGCAGTGCCTACCAACCCACAAACTGTGAAATGAGACAACCCAGTCAGTTTTTTTCGGGCTGCCTGGGTCAGATTTGACAAGCCCTTCAGATTTGGCTCCCTTTCCTATTTCACATGCCAGCTAATTAGAATATACCGCCCCCCAACTGAGTATCTTCCCCAACGACTTGTGAATTACCTTTGCAATGGTGCGCCATCAATTTCATGCAAGCCAGTCAGAGCTGACTGGGATTTTTTGGGAGGGGATTTAAATAGACAGGCGATAAAATGTAGCATTTCAAACAGAGGGTGAAAACAGTTATATTCAGACGGACGGCATGAAAAAAATGATGTAAGTATATAAACATGTTCGAGTATGAACCTGAAGATGAGCATAATATGTTCCATTCAAGAAACTAGTCTTTAAGTCACACAATTAAACATATGTCAATATGAATATTAAATGTAGCATTACTTTAAGGAATGCTGCGTCTGACTTAAATTAAAACAGAACACTTCAAATTCAGAATTCAGAGTGTATATTTACATTTTATTTTATTCTATTTCTTTATATTGTTTTAGGAAATTATATAGTTACTTTCAGGAAACATTGAATAAATATTTAGAAAACTTTGAGGGGAAAAAAGACCCAGAAAATACCCTCAAGAAAAGTTTGTTTTGAAGTTCAGTAGAGGGTATGTGCAGGACCAGGTCAGCAGGGGGCAGTAGAGCAAACAGTGCATTTGAGCCTATCCCTTTATCCTTGCAAGGCCAGTGCATTCAATGCCTTTGGTGCATAAAAACACTCACATTTGTTTAATCTCTCTTCTTGTTTTGGGTAAAACTAGCTTGCAACCTCCACACCAGCACGCTGTGTTCTTAATGTCTGGTGTTCTGCTCCGAGAGAGAAGATTCTGTCCTAAATGTGACCTGTTTCCTCTTCCAACTTTGTGAACTGGAATCTAAGTTGTCAGGGATTTTTGTATGATAACAAGCAAAAACAGCACTTAAATCCATAATATTTTATCTCCCGAGTTTCCCCTTCTGAGCTTTTGAGCATTTTCAGGTATTCAAAATGCAAATGTACCTTTCAGTGAATTGCAGACATGAGGCATGCAAGACGAACAGCCTTTAAATGCAAATTGCTGCTGCTGCTCTGGACCGTATTTATCTGGGAGCCAAATGAGGCTGGACCTTAAAATGGCGATTGGAGTAGGTGGGTGTGGGACAGATTCATTGCTCCATCCTTCATCATCAGTGCACGGCGGTGGGAGAGGAAGAGGGTGTGTAAAACCAAGGTTACTCGCCTCAGGTAGCTGTAGTGTAGACGAGTGGATGGAGCTGCAGCCCACTGGTATGCAGAACATCAAAGCGCCTAACACGACAAACAAGCTGAGCTGGAAAGAAATGAAACTGTCTGAGGACTTTCTGTTTACTGTAGTCTTTTGTTCATTGGCAAAACAACACACCTCTGAGGATGCTGTCCTCTGATGGTAGGACGTGGAGGAATTATTTATACTTCCTCTTTGTATAGTTTGCTTTGTGCGACGATTCACGCTGTGTTTCTGCTCAGCTAGATCAGAGGTAAAGCAGTTCATCCTCGTCAACTTTATATCACCGCTGTGCTTCTACATTGTCATTAAACAGTCTAACAGCAGAGAGTTTTCGCTGAGGGTTTGACCTGTTGTTTGCTGTGGATGAAGGCAGGAATGGAAGGTTTAGATGCAGGAGATGTAGCTTTGTAACCCCAGGCGTGTTTCTGTGCCAGCAGCCCCCCGCAGAGGGTTCGAATGCTGCAGGGAAGCAGCTTACAACCCTGAAAACTGATCAGATCTTTAAAGGGCAGGAAAAGTAAAAGTGCCGCTCTGGTTGAAGAGGATGTTGTATTCTGAGTGTGTGCAGGTGTTTAAAATACCCTTATCCGTGTATATTTGCAATGCAGACGTCTCCACCTGTCCAGGGTCAGTAATGGGACGCCATCTGTTTAACAGCAGGTGGTGATTGATGATGTCATAGCTAGTGGACGAGGGCCAAAGAGGGAGCAAGGCGGGTACTGAGGAGGGGGATGAATTAGCGTTTCTTTTTTATATGCATAAGTGGACCCTTTGGAATTACCTCCATTTATGCCAATTTATCCATAAAGTGTGGGTTAATATTCTAAGTCACTGTGTTAGACAAATATGTATACTAATAAAACTCAAATATGTGCTGTAGTTCTGCTTAGTTGTGCCTTGTTCTGTACAGAACACATTGATAGTCATTTCTTTACAAGCAGATGTTATTGTTCCTTCTTTTATATGTTCTTCCAATGATGTTAGATGGCAAAAAAGCTGAAAAAGAACCTCTGGATTGCAGTTAAGGACCTGACTAAATCTGTTATGGTCCCTTGAGGTTGTGATTTATGAAAAGTAGTGCTTATAGGGACCCCATGGAGGAAAACACAGCCCTTCCTTAGAATAAATAATGATATTATATATCTTAAATTGGCAACATGAATAAGGTTTAACTGCTTTCTAGAACCAAGTGTTTTTCTGTGTCTTTTTTCAACCTGACTTTGACTTGTTTAAGCAAATATTTCAATAAGCACATCAAAATATGCAGTTGTTTTTATATTACTATTTCAGGCAGATGTAGCTTCCCTGCTATTTTGAATTTAAAGATCATCAGACCACACTTTCTGACTAAATTATGCAAAAATGAAGAGAAATCCAAGAGATTTACCTGCTTTTTTCTTGACACTATGTTCTGAGGTTATTCCTGCAGTGATGCACATTTCTAGCAAAGGTTCAGAACAGATGATAGATCTTAGATCATCTGCCTGGATGGAGTATATCAATCATTTTCACACATCCTTTGATATATCCTACCTTCTCCTTTCCTACAAAAGCTAAAGAAAGTCTGGGAAAATAAAAAAACAGAGCATTCAAACTGTTATTGCTACCTTCTCATTTGAGAGAGACACGATAGGAATCATAATTACCCTCATCAGGCTGCTGATGTTTATAGGAGACGGAGCTGAAGCCGGACTTAGCCTGCCCATTGATTTTACTTCAAAGAATGCATGCAACCACTGTAATTGCTTCTTTTCTGTCAGTGAGAAGAACTTAACATGTCGTGTGGTCGTTCAGTTTTAAATTTGAATATCTGTGCTGGTGTTTCAGCCATTGCTATTCATCCAACCTGTGGTCAGACTAATTGTGTGATGCCGGAGACATGAGGTCAGCCAGGTCGAGAGTTGAAAAGCACAATGAGCTCTGCAATCGTGGCTCTGTGCTGCTGTCTGCATCTCAATAGCTTTTGATGACTCCT